>VZTO01013509.1:73539-98376 GCA_013400615.1 Syrrhaptes paradoxus
GTAGAGGGGGAGGAGAACCTCTCTTGACCTACTGACCACCCCCCTTCTGATACACCCCAGGATGCCATTGGCCTTCTTGGCCACGAGGGCACAGTGCTGGCTCATGGTCATCCTGCTGTCCACCAGGACCCCCAGGTCCCTCTCCCCTACACTACTCTCCAACAGTTCAGTACCCAACTTATACTGGAACCTGGTGTTGTTCTTGCCCAGATGCAAGACTCTACACTTGCTCTTGTTAAATTGCATTAAATTTTTCCCTGCCCAAATCTCCAGCCTGTCTACATCTCGCTGAATGGAAGCACAGCCTTCTGGTGTGTCAGTAACTCCTCCCAGTTTCATATCATCAGCAAACTTGCTGAGGGTGCACTCTACTCCCTCATCCAAGTCGTTGATGAATATATTGAATAGCACTGGTCCCAATACCGAACCCTGGGGGACTCCACTAGATACAGGCCTCCAACTAACAGCTTCTTTTATGGCAGTATAGACCATTTCTACCTAGTCAGGGAAAAATGCTTGTGGACACAAATGTTTGTGTCCAAACAGGAGACATCCCCATCTCTTATCTGCTGAGAGGAACGCTACAACTGCGCTGTGAGCACAGCATCACATGCTAAGTGCTGTTCCTCCACAGAGAAGCAAGCTCAGGTAGGATGTCCTTCAGAGACAGACAACAGTAATGTGATTATCTTAATAAACAGTTTTATCAGATGTTCCAAGTGTATCTTTTGTTTCCATGATCAAAAAAATAGAATCATATAAACACAAAAAGAGACTTAATTTTTTTAAGCTAACCAGGACTTGTGGTCAAAAGGAAAAATGGCAAATGCAAGGGTTTTTTCCTTTGCAAGAAAATTCTTGGAGCAGCATGTAAACAGACCTTCTTGTGGTATTAATATTACCCCATTTATGCTGAAGCTATGCAAACAGAGACACATAAAGTTGTGGTCCTAAAAACTTAGGTTGCCAATAAATACTTTTACCACTTTTAATTTATATTGTTTGCAACTTTGCCCCCTTGCAGAAAAGCGATCCCAGAATGCAAGCTAAGTTATTCTGAGGTTATTGAAGCTATCTGACATTTAAAATAAAGATCATTTCTGTTTCTCTGAGCTTAACCTGTTGCTAGTTTGGAAAGATTTGATTTGGCAGTTTACAAAGCTTCATCTTATGGGCTGGTGACAAAAGCATAGAATTTTTAGCTTGACTGAGGGCAAGCAGCCTTGCCTTTAGTGCCTCAGGGGACTTGAGTTCCCATCTTGACCTTACTGTATATGCCCCTGTTGCAAATATTTTGGTCTGTTTTCACAGGGTTATGTCTCTCCAGTTAGATATCTTGATATCTCAGTATTAAAGAAGTCTCAGTACTGAATAGATTTAATGTGCCTTGCAATATGAAGATACCAACCTGTATTCCATTAAAACAAAAACATAGCTTCAAGGTTCCTTTATAAGCTTACTGAGTTAATGGAAGCTACAAATTCTCACCACACTGAAAAATCAGTGTGAAAAATCAGCACTCTTATTCTAGTGCCCGCATAGTGCCCACAGAATTTAGTACCTAATTTTCATAGTGCTTTAGGCAATATTCATCTTCAGAAGGTATAAGCTGTGCCTAAAAAAAAATTGCTTTATAAATAAGAAGGTGGTTTGAAATAATGAACCTGGACATTTTAAAGGTTTTCTTAAAATTTTGGGATTCAAGCTCCAAAAATTTTATCTTTATTCAATAGGAGGGAAAAAAGGATGGATGAAGTTCTCCCACTGTTCTTGAATATGTGAGCTGGGGAACTCAAAGGAAAAAAGAAGACTGTGACAAAAGCAGGGAAGCTGAGAACTCAGTCTGCCTCAGGGACTGCTGAAACTAGTTCCGAGCTATTATCTCTATAGTTAAGTGACCAGAAGAAATTAGAGAACATTTTACAAGGTCATGGGCAACCTGACTTTCTTCATTTTCAAGTGTTTGACTTAACAAATCTTTGACTGGACTTTTAGACTCATATATGAATGATCACACTTCTACTAAGGTATGGATATTATACTGTTTTCATTTCTATCACTTCTTCATTTTACAGGGATGTTAACTACAGCAATTTTAATATTATCTATTCTGGTCCTAGTTATTTACTAAAGAAACCAATTATTTTCTGTTTTAAAATTTCTTTGGTTTTAAGCAGCATTCAAAGCACTGATGTAGCTCAAACTGTCTGACTTAGATCCTATAATTTTGGGACATAAGCCCATAAAACTTCACACATTGGCAAGCCTTTGCTCTCCTTTCATTCCAAACCCCCCCTTCCTTGAGATGAAAACAAAGCAGAAATATTTGCAATTATAATGTCGTAAACCACTGTTTGCTTGTTATATGTTTTCAGCTTTCAGGCTGGAACTGAGGAGGATGGATTGAAACCTGCCAGCTTGCTAATGAGACAGCTTTGCCTTGGGGAGTGGAAAAATATGGCCAAACAGGTACAACTGCAAAAGGAGGTAGCTGTAATCAAAGCATCTTCTCCGGGGACCTGGTAGTCATGGGGGTGGAAGTACCCAGCTGTGGGCACTCTTCAGCTCCGGGTAGACAGTATAGGGCTGCTGTCGGGTTCCAATGAGTTATCTGTGTATCTTCTGGAGCTCTAGTCATGAGTATCATGAACAGACCCTGCTCAGCTACTAAAACGTGCCATGGTGCTGGAGTTTTGCAGCTATTTGCAACCTTTTTCTCAAACCAGGAAGAGTTTTGTGCATATACATGGAACAAAAAAAAATGTTAGAAGAGAGAAAGTAAGTGAACATGACAGAAACAGGCAAAAAGAGGAAGACAAATACTAAACACTGGCAGATGTCACTGTTTAACAAAGATCAGTGTTGATGAAGGTCAATGAAGCTGGTTGGCAATTAGCCTTTGGCTCTGTGAAGAAAGGACTTTTGACTAGTTAGTGCATTATTCTGAAGAGGTTAGTGTTATATACACTCATTAAATCCTCCTATGCCACCCAGCTTGCAAGCATAAAGCCAGGAAAAAATGATACTTTTTGCCAGTTGGCTATATAATTTTCAATGGCCAAAAGCCAACTGGCTGCTAATTGTTATTTCAGTGAAACTGAAAACAAAGCTCTTGGTATGAATACTTGAACTGTTTGTTGTATTCCCCCTTGAAATTCTCCAGGAAGTGCCACAAACTGCTGCTCACACCCACAGCTCCCCGAGAAGATGAACTGGGTGCCTGTATCTGCGTGCAGCACTTGGTCTGCAGCCCTGGTGAATATTTTCAAAAGGCTTTTTGCAGCTGAGATTAGTTGTCTGCAAAGAAATTAATGTACATAGCCACCTTGTATGCTTAGAACATTCTCCAAAAATCTAGTGTATGTAGGTCCATGGGTGCCCCAGAAAATGTGTGACAGGAGAGAACAGGTGAAGGGTGGAATTGCTTTTGGTTATGAGATAACTCACACCTATCTGCTATTATTTGCAGGAAAAACTCCCAAGGCAAGGAATATCTCTTTGGTGTTTGTGTAGCAGCCAGAACAGTGGAGTGATAATCCATGACAGGGAGGGCTATGCACTGCCATCATTCGAGTAAATAATAATGGTTACTTCCAGAGCTGACTAAACAGACACTAGCTGCATCACCTGTGCTTGCCCTCTGAATCACACTGACCCAAAACAAACATGAGGGAAATGTGTTTCAGATCATTCTTATCCCTTCCATCGGGCAGCCCACTCCATAGTGTAGCAACACTGAAAAAAAAATGTGCTTTACAAAATTTAGACATCTTCATAGGCACCTCCATGACTGATTGCTTGGATTCCATTTAAGTACAGAACTGAAGGTAGACCTGTGCACCAAAGTTCTGCTGCTGTCAGTTACATTGTTCCCAATATGGATTAGTTGTGTCCCCATTAGCTGCTTTTGCTGTGCCTACAAAACTTCCAGTGTGGGCGCAAAGAAGCAGGGCAGCCCTATCTCCTGAGCTGTCCCATTATTCTGCTTGGGGTGTTTGCCTAGACTGAAAAAGAGGATTTTAACCACATGTCCACAATTTCTGGACGTTAATGAGCCCTGTCAAAGAGTAGTCTTAGTTTGGGTTGCCTGCTGTTTGGATAGGTGGCCACTGTCCATGGGCATATTGGCCGTAACAGCAGATGTGCAGGGGGACAGCATGGCCAGGGCACATGTAGCACACAGTACATGTGCACCGACTTTCTGGTGGAAACATAGAAGTCCACATGCAGAAAAGCTTTTTGGCTAGTTGATTTTATATTTCTTAGAGGTGTACTATAACTGACCTGACAGATAATGTCTTTTGTTGGCACACACTGCATTGACTGGCATGTTCTGCCAACCTACCTACACCAAAGCCAAGCTGTAGCATACATGGTATACAAAGGGAGAACATACATGTGCAGAGATAGTTCCTCCTTCAAGGTAGCTTCAAGTAGCAAAAGGAACACCTTTTTTCTTCAGAGCTGTGGAAAAGATAAGACATCAGAGGTCATTTCAGTTCCTATTTCAGCCAGCATAAACGCACCAAGCAAATACACATCTTTCTGCGACTTCTAGCTGCTAATGGTCTTCCCCTGCGGGTGTCACCAGTCACAATGGAAAGAGAAAAGAAAGATAAGAGAACTCAGGGCCAGTGTGTCAGAGGTGAGCAATCAACAGTGGAAATGGAAAGCCTTAGAAAAAGAGGCAAAGAGAACCTTGTACATTCACCAGGAAAGGAAAGCTGTAGTGAACACCTTTCGTGATTGCTTACTCACAATGAAGCAGATTGATCTAAAGTCCCTCAGAAGAGTCTAGACCTTTGATTTTAATGGCCAGTTTAAATATTTATTTGATACATGCCAGTGCTTACTATTGTTCACACAAACATCAGGCATATACCACAATTACATAAAATCTTTCTTAAAGTTAATTTTAAAAATCATACTTCAGAATATCTATCTACCAAGTGGACGTAAATATTTTACCGTTAGTATACTACTATTAGTTCCACCTTGCATGTACATAGCTAGTACACACAGTCATGCACTGGATCCAGCTGCACCCATCACCTTGTAAACACAGAGTGAGACACAATCCTTTCCCAAGGCAAATCTAAAATATTAATCAGCAAATACTTAGGCAGACATTTCTGCATGCATTAATAGTCTTACTGCATGTAAGAGGATGTCTAATGGTAGGTAAATAGTCTGCACAGATTTGCAAGATCAAAGCCTTACTTAGGGCAATTCACAGGTTGTGAAAAACACTGAGAGATAAAGGGAAAGAAAGGCTGAACACAGCAGTGAACAGGCTAACTATCACATGGCATGTTAACATTATAAATTATTTTGAATGCAAAAGTGTCATTGTTCTAAGAACTATTAATGATGTTATTAATCTCCACAGTAGATGTGTCTACCACCATTTGTTACTCATTAATCAAAATAATAATACAAATAATATTTTTAGAAACAACAACAAAAAAATTGATGTGCATAAGCAAGAGACAGAAATGTCTTTCATTCTTTAGAAATTGCTAAAGGATCAACTTCTGTCATTGCTGTTAGTGTTATTATGGAGAACTGACCATGTTCAAATCAGACAGGACAGAAGGGTAGTCAGTGCTGCTGTCCCCAGATCTCCACCCTAACCTTCAAGGGCTCACAGAACCACATTGCCCCAGGGAAACCCTGGGAGACATTCCTCCTTGGAAGAAAATAATGCTTCCCAAGCTCAGCAGCTGTTACATGCAGAAACTTTGATGCAATGGTATCTTAAATCATGGCTTGTTTCCAAACTACTATCAGCTTAGTTTGTGCCCCCAGCTACTCCCACTTCAATCCTTCTGGTGAGAAACTGGTCACTTAGGCTGTATTGTCAACCTCAAGAACTCAAGTATTCATAGGTCAAGCAAAAATAGGATTAATCTGTGATTTTAAGATAAATACTTTGGGAGCTTTTAGCTGGTCTTTGGACTTCTGTAACTTTCAAGGAACATATTTTAAGGTTTATCTTGGTGAACAAAAGGACCAGGAGTTAACCAAACTGCAATGCTGTTTTATCACTTCTTCAGTGTTCAGTAACTTAGAAAAAATACCACCAGCACCAGAAATACTCCTCAAGTCATATGGCAGAATTGCTTCTCCTAGATCAGATGTCTACCCACTTAAGTGCAGGAGCAGACTTCAGAGAGAATTAACCCTGGCCACAGAAATGTGTCCACTGAAGGTCTTCTTAGAAACATGCACTCATATGAGAATTTTCAAGATTTGTTTACTTCTGCCAATATTGCTGGAAACTAAAATTCTTAACATGAGTGGAAAACAAACAAGAAGGAACAGCAGAACAGGCTAACCCAATGTGATATTATGAATTAAAATAATTATAACTTCTCTGCAAGATTCATTCAGATGTGGATCTGATAATATTTGTCAAATGAAAATGTCTAACACTTATCCAGTATTTATTTTGAATGGTTTTACGAAGTCTGCTATATAAAGAATTCATTTCTAGTTTCATTTGTACACTACATACATGGTCAGTCAAATAAAAACCATGGTAAAGTGGGGTACTTGAAAGCCAGCATTTCCACAGTAGAATTTTAATTGCCTAGAAAGAAATACATTCAGGTCATCACATAGTGAAGCAGCTTGAATAGTTTAACAGTTGCTGAATTCTGCTAATAGCTCCCATTGCTAATGCACCCTTAAAATTCTCCACAGTTGTTATTGTTAGCTCACGAGGAATTTGCCAGCAATATTACACGCTTTTATTATTCGATTTTAGGGCACACCCCAAACCAGACTTCACTGGGGAAGAGCAGAGGAGGGCTCCCAGGGTGGAGCCAGCCCTTGGGAGAAAAAACGAGTCAACTCCGGACTAGCTGCTAAGAACTGTGTTTTCTCCAAGTTATAACTTACTTTATTTACTTTGAGCCAGTGATGTCTTGTTTAATGGCTGTAAAGTAGTACAAGGTGGAAGAGCTGTGGACCTTTTAAGTTCAGAAGAGAAGAATTCCAACTTTTAGACCACCACGAAGCTGAAGGGCCACTCTGTGGAGAGATGTTTGCGGCAGGCAAGAGTGTGCCAGGAATTTCTGCAGTATTGCAGGGATTCTTCAGCCAGGCTTCCCGGAAGATCTGTCTAGGTTTTACAGACAACACGTTACATCAGAGCCATCTTAGGGACCTATTTTAAAACACATGCGCAGGGCACCCTGTGCTCTGAGGGCCTGGGGATTTGACATGCAATCACTCCTTGTCACAGAAATGTGCTCTTGAGTTGCATCTTTCCTTCCTTAAAAAAATGTATGACTACTCTTCATGACTGAAGAAAAGCTTGGAAAGCATCTAAGCAATATAAGCGCTCAGGAACCCTGACTCTGCAGCCTCAAAATCTGGTGTTCCCTATAGTGTTCCCTATAATACTCCTCAGCAGTTTTGGCATAACACTGGCTGGTTTGCTCCTGTCAGACATCGCACATTTTCTGTTTTCTGTCCCCTTCTCAGTGAGGAGCTGCTTCCTGCTGTCCCCCGTCCCCACAAAGAGAAGTGAACAGGACAGCAGTTCTCTAGGGCTGTGTTGCCCCAGCCGTGCAGCACTGCAGTCTGCTGAAGCTCACCTAAGACAGTGTGACTGTCAAAGTAGAAGTTTCATCCTTATGTCCATCTTCAGCCACATGTTTGTGAATCACAAACTGATGCCCTGGGAAACCAAAGCAAAGGGAGGAGCAGGAATAAATGGCTGGGAGGGAGGCAGGACTTCCCACCCAGGGGCACAGAAGCCTTAGGTTAACTAAAGGTGAAGGTGGACTTTATACCAGAGCTGTTCTATCTTATCCCAGGTAGAACACAGATGACATAAAATAGAGGATTTAATACCTAACCTGTCAGAAAAAAAAACACTAAATCAATGTTCAAGTGAGTATCCTGGTAGAGGACAGATCCAGTGTTTGTCACTGCAGAAAGCTGGTTTGCAATCACAAGCATTTTCAAAAATGTAAAGGACAGAAACAATATTCTATCCTAAATCCTTTCTCATTAAAAGTTAGGACTTAGTTTTTAAAAATTTAAATGAGGTCTCTCTTTGTCAGAGAATTTTTTTTTTCTTTTTACTGAAGAACCAAACACACAGCCACACTAAGACTTCAGTCTGAGACAGGCATGTTGCTTCCCCAGAGCTGCCATCAGGTCTCACACTAGGCCTGTCCTCTGCTCTTTGTGTATCATGATGATATGTGAGAAAGGGTCACTACAACAAAACTGCATGTGCTTGCCCTGAGGTGCATGACGAAAGATAAAGTCAAAGGATTCCCCCCTAGAAAGTAAGAGGGAAGAAGTAAATCACAATTCCTGAATGATCTGGAGTTTTCCCATTTTCATCTAAGATACTTTTTTTTTTTTTGATGCTTGTTGAAAAAATACACTTCTCTGTGTAAAATGTTGAGGATTTTCCATTTTTGTTAACACTTTCAGCAGTGAAACTTCTGTTTTCATAGCAGTACTTGTCTGCTTCTAGAAATGCAGGCAAAAATACCCAACAATATCAAAAGGAAGATTGCAGATGGCTGTCCCAAATCTGACACAACACAAGGCATCTTTTAACCCAACAGAGATCAGGGTGAAGAATTCATTTTTAAAAAAAGAAGCAAAACTGGTACCTCACAGAGCCAATGTTTCACCCCACTATCACTGAATTTAAGCTAATCCTACACACTATTTTTCTTGATTGTAGGTCAAAATGGAAACAGAAGAGAAGTGGTCGGGGACAGTGAACAGGGCAGGGTTTTCCTTTTGTTTTGAGTTTTTAATCTAAAAAGACATGCCAAGAGATAGTACATGTGGAAGGAAAAGACAGAAAGGAAATGCCAAGGGAAGTTTACCCCATACTGTGAGATGAGGAACAGAAAAAATGGGCTATGATTTACGAGGATACCCTAAATTAAGTGGTTGCTTACCTGCCTGGTCATGCATTTCAGGTGTGACTCCTAGAACCAGGTATTAAAATCTTTCAGCTTCAGTGCTTAATACTTTTTCAGATACTTTTGATCTTTCTCTTCCTTTTAATCTCCATCTTTTCTCATGGGGCTGGGGGAGATGAGGAAATTAGTTTTTCACTTTCTTTCCTTGGTGGGAATAGGTGTGAGGGGATTAAGGTCTTTCACCCCCCCTTCATCCAGTTGGGTTAACAGAATTGTTCCACTTGTAAACTCGAATGATTACAAACACACCCACTAGTTTCAGATCATCTGACACATTCATTAGGAAACCAAAGGTCTATTCTAGATCAGAAGAGAAGTCTTTACATTAAATACTAAAATAGAAGCACTCTGGCATTCTGCAACCCTCTATAATGGATCATTATGCAGAGACAGAAGGGGTTCCAAGTTTTCTACAGGGTAAGGCTAATAATGTTTTACTGAAGAAAAGACCAAACACGAAGTTCCTGAAATATCTAAATAGGTTCTATATTTTCCACAGTAAAACATTTCACATTTTTTAAAGTTATTTGAAGTTTTGTGACCTTTCTTGTGTCTGTAATGTGTTACAAAGTGTCAGATTGTAGTTTGTTCTTTTTTTTTTTGCCAAATTAATAAGATATATATTTTTTCTTTCTCATAAGAGTCCAGGTCACTGTAGCTCCACATATTGGGCCTATTCAGCGAAAGATGTTTAGATTTTTTCTTTTTGTATTGAGTTATAATGATGTTTTGGTTTTAGGTATCAACACCTCTAAGTTAGAGTGTGGGCTTACAAACATGCCACAAACATAACAGCCAAATCCAGATATTGGCAAGATACTAAGTAAGCATAATTCATAGCACACTATGCATTTATATTGGCCTTGATTCACCTTTTCAGGCATAATAGGATGCATTTTTCTTGGACTGTCTTGAGTTTAAATATATCCTGTAGGAAGGTGTTAAGTAACAAAGTCAAAGAAAAAAATGTAGATAACACGCATTAGGGTGCAGCACACAACTGGACACCACTGGGCTACAGAAACTCCCATAATGAACTTCCATTTGTTAACCTATTTTTACTCTGTTACACTGACTTGTGATTCTACGTCCACAGACTTCAACATGTTATGACCTCACTGAGTGACTTAAAGCAGGACAAGATAATATGACTGCAGTGTTGTTAGCTCATCATATGCCAAGTACTGTCTCAGCTTAGATCTATCCAGCTAGAACAGAAGAGTTTTCTTGTTGATACACCACCTTGCTCAGTGGGACCCTAATCCCAAACTAGATCTCTTATCTCCACCATAATATAAATATACCCAAACAAAAAACAACCCCACAAGATAGGCGATCTAATAGTATTCCATATGACCACACAAGGTGGTGTAATTTAATACATCATTTATTTATAATACAAAACTATATTTTGATATGGAAATTTGAGGAGTTATTTATACTGTTTCCTATCAGCACCTGGCTTAGTATAGGCATGATGTTCAGATTGATGTTCCTTCTGCTTGCTTTCCTGTTCATAGGGAAAGTGCTTTAAGCCCTTTGTGTATGGATTTCTGACTCCATAGCTGCTTGATTCCATATGAAATGTCCCTCTGATCTCCCAGGCTTCTGAGGTTTCACACTTAAAGAATCTCACTTTAGCAGCTGCTCCCATAAAATGGCATATACAGGCAAATTAGTAGAGACCTGAATCTCTCCCTGCTTTCTCGTGAAAATACTGGAGCAAAACCAGGCAGATTGACATACTGCCATTGTCCCAGCTTTTTCTTACCACAACTATAACAGAGTCAAAGGAAGAGTGCATAAAAATACCTAAGGGCATTATAGCTCAAATCTAGTAGGATAAATGACTTCCATGGTTGCTAGACTTTGTGTTGAAGTGGAATTGTGAGTGGACTTGTGCTTCTTCTATGGTACTGATAGCTCCTTTTAATTTCTTATTGCAGAGCTTTGTGCTGAGAAGCATTTGAGATGCCCAGGAGTTCCCATAGCCCTCCAAAAGGCTACTGCAGGAAAAACAAGAAGCAGACACAAGCTCCTTCTTCCTGACATGCTCATATAAGCCTTGCAGTATGAGCAGTGGCTTAACTGAGCCGCCTTTTCCCTCTTGGTCTGAGGTTCAAAAGTTAGCTCACCGAGGAGAGAGCTGTGAGGGTTCACAGTGCCTATTAATATGGAGTTAAACACCCAAGTTCATAGTCCTTCCACAGTAACCTAGTGAGCAGGAGAGCAAAGTGCCTTAGCTCATACTTAACTAGAAACTGCTAAGGAACCATTTAAAATTACCCCTTTGAATTTCATAGCAAGGACATAGCTAGAAAGTGTTAGCAGAAAATGTCTGTCTGTGGCCCCAGACTTTCACGGTTTATGGCTCTTTTTTTTCCTAAGAAAAAAATCTTTTTTTCTATGCTGCCAGCAGCCCTCTCATTTTCTTCCAGGTTTTGACAAAAAGTCTTTCCTTCTAGCTCAAGCTAAAATTTTCCCAGCAAGTCTGTGCTGGTAAGAAGGTGTCTGACTTTAATATTTCTTAACAGAAACAGCACTTCTAGATTTACAAGACCCCAAAGGAGAAAAATCAGGCCTGCAATAAGGGAAAATCTGCATTTAACCAGGTCAGTCTCTCTCATAGAGAGAGTCTATAAGCAGAGCTGTGAAGTCTCACACGCTGAGCATGGGACTTACCCCACTGGCTTCTCCCTGAGGTCCCTCGGGTTGGGGTCTGTCCGTGCAGTGCACTGTCCCTACCATTTCCCATCCCAGATGCACCGAACAGAGCAGAGCCAAAATCTGCTAATGAGCAGTAATTGGCACAGGGTGATGGAGTGAGAAGGCTGGGGCCAGCATGGCTGCCAGAGGCCCTGTGTCCAAAGGAGCCATGGAGGAGGCACATTCCTCAATCCCAGCCATGGATTGTGTCTCTTCTTCAGCACTTGCCTGAATAAAATCCCTTTCCTTTACACTACTCACAAGTCCATCCTAACACACAATCTAGTGCTCCAGACACATACTGCCCCTCACAATTTGACTGGAATAGAGGATTAAGCCATCCGACTCATATAAATGTCGAAAACAGGTAGCAGGGGCTACCTGTAGCAGCTGGTATCACTGAGACCATTCTGACTTGAAAATCATTTATGCCCAAGAGCAGTGAGATAAATTACTACCTGAGGCTCTTTGAGCTCCAAAGCCTGAATTCACTACTTCTGGTACCCAAATACTGGCTGGGACCAAAATACTGGCCCTCACACAGCAACCATGTCCATTAGCAAGGCAAGATGGGGTTTTGCTTTCCATCTCCATCCCTTGCATCATGACTTCTCTTCACCTCAGTCCATTGAATAAAAGCTTCCAAAGCTTCTACTGTTCACAAGCATGAGGACTTTTTCTTGGTTAAAGTTATGAAGATCTCTAATTTTAATGAGTTATATGTTGTGGCAGCAACTTGATGCTAATGAATTACAGAGGTTGGCAGCAGAAACCTTCCATAAGTTGCCGTGTGCCCAATTACACTAACAGGCTGAGTAGCAACGAGTGAATTATTCCAACATAACACAAACCAGCGTAGTTGTTTTTCTGCAATTTTTATATCAAATATCACTTGTTTTTAAAAGCACATTTCTTCTTTCCTTACTATAGTCTCCTGTTGAGGAGAAGCTTGGTCTGTACTGGATCAGCTTGTTGCACCCACTGGAAAAAAGAGCACACATTGCTTGTATGGATTAAGCCATCTCTGTTTCATTATTTTTTCTCCTCTGATCTACCTTTAGGAAAGAAACTTGCACAAGGGCTTTCTGACTGACACAGTCAGAAGCACTAACTTTCAGTGTGGGTAGATTGCTACAAACCCTGAGCTGATACAGCTCAGACTAGCTGTCATTTTGGGGTTATTTACATTCTAAAACCCATAGTGACAACACAGCATGTCACAGGAGAAAAAAGGGCTTCCTGATAGCACAGCTCCAGAGCTTCCTCACCCAGGTAAGCTGCAGTAAAGCCACTCTCTGTCTGCAACAGGGATTCTGCTGCACAGCTCTTTCAGTGAGTGCATATAGGTTATTTTTTCTGTTGGGAGCGTTTTTTTTTCTCATGCTGTTAATCCATACTACATAGCTTAAAAAAAAAAATATTAATGGTTGAGACCTGGCCTTTAAATGAGGTTCTTTGCTCTGGCTCTGGGCAAAGCTAAGCAATCATTGTATATAAAACATAGCTTACAGCAGTTTTGACTTTTTACAGTAAGGATTTGGACCAGAGCAACTTTATGGTGCCTGATTTCTAACGATGGAGGTCCCCAGCAGAGACAGTCAAGGAAGAAAAATGAATTCACCAGCACTAATTTGTACTTGGATAACATTCGGGCTGAATTTTTTTCTTTTTTTAAATCATCGAGGAACACAGGGGTAAAAGGATTCTTTCAGTTTGCCCTCTTCCAGGGGCACAGGTTGAAAGGATATGACTGTCGTAGTAGAAAGACTTCCCACACTTCTCACTTCAGCAGCTTGTAAAAATAGTAGACTGGGGTTTATTTGATTTTATTTTATTTCATTTTATTTTATTTATTGCCTTATTTTCACACAGTTTGCTGAGCACAGAGCCTTCAAGTGTTTCAGCAGTACACAACCACTCAAAGATGCCAAAGACTGTGGCTCTTTAGGAGTCCCAGTGACGCACTTTGGCATCTCCAAACAGCCCCAAACCATGGCATTGGGCCATGTATCCCTCTAAGCAGCAAAGCCTGATGTGAGCAACACCTTCAGGGCCAGGAATGCATGGACTGCGCTTGACCCCATCTTAGGAACATGCAATGCCATGACCTGAGAAGAACTCAGCAACACGCTGGATTTAGGGAAACATTTTTCTCACATGCAGTAGGGCATTTCCCTACCACCATGATCGCCACCACCACCCCTGCGTGCAGCCCCCTCCCCTGACATGGTGGGAGTTCAATCCAGAAAATAATGTGCAGTCAAGATCTGCAGTTCAGATCCAGGAGCAAAATATTGTCTTTAATTTATAAAGCATATGCACAAAAGGAGTCATAAATCTGATTTTTATTGTTTGTGCATATACTATTTTCCTTGTATTAGCACGGGCTTATGCATATAGATTCATTTGCTTTTGGTTGTTTTTTTTTCATTTTAAAAATTCTGTTCAGCTTCTTCCTGTCTCTTTCTTTCTCTTAGCAAATTCAAATGTGTGTGCACATGGTTGTGCAGATACGCACAACTGCTGTTCAACCTCGCTGTTGTTGCATTCAGGTTCCCCAGCTGTGCATTTCTTATGTCCAGAGCTCTCTCTTTCTATTTACATGAAAGTTACTTCTAGATAAGATTTCCTCCATCACACGAGAACTGAGTTATTTCTGATTATGTTCCCTGCAGTGTTAGGAATGTTAGGTGAGAAGGGACTTTAGGGAAGATGGCAGCATTCATTACTACTATCTCCAGCATACAACTGCTTTCAGAAACTCATGATGTCTCATCTTTAGGCTCTGCTGGTTGCCAGAGAACTTAAAAAATTGTAATCAGATAAATAATTAATAAGAGGCAAAAATACTTGATACTAGCATCAAACTCAAGCAACACTTTTTTTCAAATATTTATTAGTAAGGCAAAAGTCTTTTTGTTTTTCACTGCATTTTTCCGTGCTGTACTCTGTCCAAAATCTAGGAGATACTGGATCTACCTGAGAGATGTTTGAACACTGAAGTTAGGTAAACCAAATAGGTTACTAAGAAATGCAGGAGTTTTGTACACAACATCATAAATAATAGTGCAGAATGTTATTATGCTTAGCAAAGAAACTAGAAACAAAATAGTCTATGCTTTACAAAACATGATGAATTGTGGGTTATGCCATTTCCTGTTTTCCTCCAATGAATTGGCTAAGAAGTATAGTGTGGATACTCTTATTATTGCTGTTTCGGTAGATGGCATATTGTTAAACAAGATCCCACTGCGACTGATGTGTGTCCTGCAAGACATCTAGTGATGGGGAGGTTGATCAATGCCATCTTCTTCCAGGACTGGAGAAATATTGGCCTGACCCCCAAAGAATGCAGCAGAGGCACAAAGAAATGCAGTTTGGCCATGGGACCGAGTGGTCAAGGGTGTAGGGATAACTTGTGAAAGAAAGAGCCTTCAAAGTACAGAGTTTCAAGGGTCGAGCTTGACAGGCAGGAGCCAGGAGAAAGCTCCAAGGGTAGGAATGAGTAAGAAGAAAGTTAAAAAGACAGTTGTGGGAAACTGAGACACAGGAATCAATAATGAAGTACTATCAGAAGTGTATGGCACTAGAGACTCCGAAAAGAGGCGGACAGGCTTTACCAACTTGTTTATGCAAAAGTTGGAAGAAATGTCTGCCATCCAGAGCCAGTGTCACTTTCCATCTGTTGTGTATTCTGGATAGTTGAAAACCCCTTGAAGTCTTCCAGCTTTTCACAGGAACAGATACTGGGATTTTCCTTGGGGGTGTCAGAGGGGGGAGGAGTCCTTTTTTCATTTAACATTTTCAGTATTCAAATTAGAAGACTTTCAGCATCCTGGGGTGAGACTCAAAAGCCTTTCCCTAGGAACCCTGGGAGCATATCAGAAATCAATGGCATGGAGGATGGAAAAAGTTTCAAAAATGTGAGACTGGCAGGAAATACTGGCACATTTCTGTTTGATATTTACTTTCTTGGCATGCAGTGGCTCTTTTAGCGCCAATGGAAAATCCTCTAGTGCCAAGCCACTCTCAGATAAATTTGCACACAAAATACACTTTGAATTGGCAAGTAGCTTTTGAGATTAAGGTTTACCCCTTGCCAAAAATATGTATTTTTGGATTCTAGAATCTCTCTTAAGTAAATTAGGCAACTTCATAATACTAAAATGCTACATGTGGCTGATTTGAATTTGATGAATGTGAGTTCAGCCAAACCAAATGAATGGGGAAGAGTGAGGACACCTGACATGGAAGGAAAACCAGTCACCTGAGGCTCTGAATTATGTGCCTATTTTTGTACAGACATCAAGGAAATCATAATCTACACAACCTAAACCAAATCTCTGGGGATGATTGAGTCCCACTACAAGAGTGGAGGTGATCTTCACGTGAGTGGGGAATGAGAAGAGGTAGAGGATACACAAGCAGACCTTTCATCAGTTCATGCTAATAAATTTTGAAGTCCCCTAGCCCTCCTTATTAAATCTATGCTCACACTATATCCTACACAAAACCACTGACTTTAAAGTTCAGCCTTCAACTGAACAGCCTGTACAATCCTGAAATTTAAAAAAAATAAATAAATCTTACATTATTCTGGAGTTCACGAGTTTCAGCTCAGCTCATTGGCAGTCCTGGTCAGTGACTGGGTGCAGATTTGCTGCTGTCCCTCTCACTACTAAAGCAGTGATGCGGGAGTATCTCAGATCAGCAGTGCTCACTGTGACAGGCTGGGAGCAAATTCCTGGAGCTCCAGGTCACGTAAGGATTGAATGTAACTGCATTTCAATATAACAAATATGGTCATCTGTATGACAATTCTGAACTGCACAAAAAGATGTAATGGACAGAGGCATGGTATATACAACACTACAAGTAGGGCCATGGTGAAGACCAGGAGCCAAAGTCAGGTAGCACAAAGAAAGATCTGCAGAGCAAGACAGTTCTGAATGTTAAAACCTTGGGCTGGATCTTTTACCCATCTCCCACTTATTTCTTCTTTCTCATTCATCAGCATTATGCAGAATGTTTCTCAGCAAGGAAAGGGTCCTCGCATCCACTTTTTCCTCTCAACTTTCCAAAACAGCAAACCTCCTGATAGATTGCCTCTGTGCTATCAGTGATACAATGAGAACCCACTGCCACCTTTGGGAAGCCTTTGGTATGCCACTGAGTCAGATGGAATCCTTGAAATTACACTCTTTTTCCTGTGTGTATATGAAGACCATAATAGCCAGTTGCAAAGAAATTGAAAGTATGAGAGCAAAGATTAACCCAAGTAATTCTGCTGTTAAGGTTTTTATATAGAGTTTAATTGGGCTGTTTTTAAAAGACTAAGACACATAAACTCAGCGTGAACCTGAATTACCTGTATTCCATAATCCCATTATCATATGTCACCACAAAGAAATTACTTAAAAGATCTCTTGCTCTAAAACAGACCTTTTTGGCAGCAGTAGAACAGGAATGTTAAACCTTAGCTGTTTTAGCCAAGACAAAGCCTAGCTTTGCTGAAAACTGTAGGTATCCAAAGTCTTCCAGAGCAAGGTAACAGAGTAAAATTAACTTTTAACAAAATATGATAGTCTGTTCAATAAGGTGCAACAGACCTTGTTTATGCAATTTCTCTCTTCTAGTGTTGTTTCTTTGGCTTTAAAGCAGTTATGTCAGATTTGTACAGAGAATCCTAATACAATGTCCCCCACCCAGTATTTCTAGGTCTAACAACCTCACTGGCAATGTCAGACTCCAGATTATTCTGACCGTCCCACTGCAAAATGGCTTCAAAACATGTATTTACGAAAAGAGGAACATCACTTATCATCCCAGCTTTCCAGTATTTCGCTAACTCACTTCTTCCCAGAAAAAAAAAAAAAAACAAAAAAAAACAAAAAAAACATTGTTATTAACAGAAAAGGAACTCAAAGGAATTGCTTCAAGCCTGTTTCTTGGATACACATTTTACAGTATTCAGACAAATACATCAAAAATGTGTTGGGAAAAAAAGGTTGGTTTCTATATTTTCAGATCAAATATCTCATCATTTAAAATACTGTCAGTTTGTCTTTGATCTTCAGAGCTGGCAAGCATAGGAAAACATGTTGCAAATAAAAGCAGCCTTCCAAAATGTCATACTGATTATCATTGACAAGTCAGCTACCTGAGGCTCAGCAAGATGACAAATATCACGAGTCCACTACATGGTTTAGCTGTTGTGGTTTGAGAGGCTGGACAACAGCCTTCTCTACACATATTACAGAAACAGTTGTATTGCAAAAGGCACACCCAGTGACAATATTTCCTAACCTATACATTTAAGTCTATGATAATTTATTTTGGTGGTTGATAAAATATGGTAAAGGCTGGCATCAAGCTGCTAGCTTTTTGTCACATCACTTATTTCACAGGCCATATGTTGATATGTTCTGCAATTTCATAAATTATTTTTTCCCACAATTTCCCCATACTTTGACAGTGACAACAGTCTATTACCATCTAGCTCTAGGAACCTAGAGAAACTATTATAATAGATGGTTAGACACATTTTGTGCATGCAGGAACTACTTCAAAGTTGTGAGATGTTCCCCGGTGTGTACCTTTCCAACATTAATGAGGTGTTGAGCAATAAAAGGAATGCATGTCAAATTGTAACTGGTAACAGACAATGATTTACTTCCACTGACTTTACCAGTTTTTCTCTCTCAGAAAAATATTTAGTGTATATCTTCATTAGTATGGCATTCTCAGAAGGACAAGGAAAATGAGACTAATGTCTCTTGAAGGAATGCTTTCAACTGCTGAGAATGGAGGGGAAAAGCCATGGAAGTAATTTGCTACTGAATTTCTTCATAATTACAGGGTTACGACACATGCAAAAACAATGACTCTCCTTTTGAAATTTTACGTGGGTGAAAGGTGAAGACCAAGCTGAATTGGGTCACTTGTTTATTCTGATGATGATGACAAGCTTGAATATATAGTAATCAAGAGAAGCCAAGAGCCACTTTGACATAAATGAAAATTAACACACTCCAAATTACAGAAAAGCCTCAAATGATTCAGAGGTTTTCTTATTCAGAAATAGCTTCTGCAGATTCTGGTAGCACAAGTGAAAATTTATTAAAAATCAATACAACTTTAATTACCCCCATATTCATTAATGCCCATATAGCTTGTATTTATATTAATGCTCATAATGATAGCATATTGTTTATCTTGGAAAGCTGGCAATAAGTTAATGATTGATAATATACAATAAATTAAGCTGAGTTAATGTTTGATAGAGGAATAAGGTATTTGAAGAAGTCATTACAGGGTGAACAACTGACTTCTTAATCCACTGCTGTTCTTTACTGCACATAGATAGGACAATTTCAGCTGAAATTAGAATCCCTATGTCAAAAAAGATGGTGAATGAACTATCATGTCCAGTCCAATGTCCTGCACAGACCAAAGAGTGTCACAGAAGATGCCCACATATGAGTTTCTTTACAAATGTAAAGATGTTATTGATAGGATTACCTCTTCTGAATAACGAGAATCATAAATCTTTGTGAGCACAAGACATACCACTGTTTCATAACAACTTTTTTTTTTTAGAGACAAAACATTAGCTTCAGCCTACCCGATTCACCATAATTTTCATCACTTCATTTCACGTCTTAGTGGTCTAGGGTTCCATACTTTATCTCTTGTCCAAACACCTCAACCAGAGACACTGTACACATCTGCCTACAAATAAATGTGAAGGACAGAACACAGCCACTGTCTTAATCAGGTGGACACATCACTAAAGCATTGGTTGCAAAAGCTGCTTCTATGCTGCTAAATAAAACAGGGACAGGGAGTAAATTCAAGCACTGGTTGTCCATACCACTTAATCATTAGCATGCTCCTTGGCATGGCTGTGCCAGCTGCCTTCTCAGGCACAGTGTAAAGAACAGACAGGACTCTTCCTAGTAGGTATTATGGACAAAATACACCAGGATCCCTCCATCTCTCATACTCCCCAAGACTATCCCAGCAGACTTGCCTCTTTACCACTCTTCAAGCTACTCTGTGGGCATGCAACATATATCCTCAGCTTCATGCTACAGAAGTACTTCTCTGATGGCTGCAGCACATGATTTTTGACACTGTAAACGAAAAAAGTAATTTCTCTACAAAATTAAATACCTGCTCTTGCATGGAGTAATATCATTTAAATATGTCTGCCCATTGAGGAATGTTCAAGTGAACTATAACCACCTTGATTACTCCCATCCTCTGACTGCAGTTCAGATCCTATCATTTTGATATTTTGAAGGCACTAGATATGAGTCTCTAAAAATACTGAGAGTCAGCAAACTCTCCTGCTTCCTTTGGGAAGATAATCTAGATTTACAGTTCTGCAAAGAACAAAGCCTGGCTTCCTGGGTCGAAAGTATATGCTGACTTCATATAATTAGTTTTTTAGGGTTAAATTAATTTTTAAGTGGGTTAAATTCATTCTTTTGGTTTTTATTTGATAAAGCAGATTCAAGTATGATAAGGTAGGAAAGAAGCCTGTTTGTCTTCAGAGAGGTTTAAATTGTAGGTGACTTCCTCTTGGGGGTGAAGAAGCAGGTTTTACCAGCTTCTATATAGTAAAGACTTAGAATCTCCATATAGCCAATGGAAAGAGGTCTCTGAAGGCCTCCATGGGGATTCTCTGCACCTGAATTAATCCCATTGACTCTTTAGCGAAGGTCAGTAAAGATTTATTAATGACACTAGAGGACAGGGAAATTCAATGAGTGCTTCAGAGTTACACCGAGAGCTTGTAGCCAAGTCTAGTATTAAGTCCAGACCTCTGGAAGTCAAATGTACAAGATCTCCCTTCTTCATCAGTATGAAGACCAGAATCTTGATTAAAAGTTAATCTAAGGAGACCTATAATGAAGATTCGGGGTAAGAACACATCTGGAGAACACCTCCAGGTGGTCAAATCAGTCTAAGAAGTCATCAACATTACTAAACAGAAAAGAACAACATTTGAGGCTGAAAAAAGTTACTTGTAATGAATCAGTGAATTAGCATTTCCTTCTAGATAAAATCTAATGGCAGCATGCCCAGTTTGTCATGGTGAGCAAAATGATCTAATAGGCTTCCTTCACCTCTAATTTTAAAAAGTCAATTATCTACTTTAACAAGACGGGGTTTTTTTTAACAAGGGCCAGCAATAATGATGGTGGACATACCCTTTTCACTTAGTTGTTTTTTTTAATTTACATATATAACATTTTTCATAGCATTAGCAGTATTCACAAATGTGCTGAAAAGGTAATTGAAGCAAGTCTAGATCTGTCTCTCATGTAAACATGTGGAGGGCAAATACACATAGGACAATTAGTAGCTGAAGTGGCTTTTATCATAATAGCATTTAAGCCTTATTTCACGTGCTCTGAGATTATTTTTAAAAATCTGTTGTCTAAGAAGACAAATAACTTCTTGGGAGTTTTTCAGCCATTTGATTAAGAACTACCCATCACTCCCCAAAGCCCTGCAGCTGCTCTAGCAGAAAACTTAAAAGCTGAGGTATTATAAATATCAGGAATAATATTGCAATTATTGGATTTAAAGCGTATTTGTTTACTTGTTAGGATTCACTACATTCCCTAAAGCACAGTTTTTAAAAACTATAGTAGGAACTCATTTAAGCAGCAGATCAAAAAACAAAGAACTCAATTCTCTTCTTCATTCAAAATATGCTTGTTTTTCATTTTGTGGTACAAAGTATTAAATGAAACCTGAAGCACAAAGATTAAGACATTGAACTCTAATTAAAATGTCACCTTTCTCAATATATTGTTTCCTATTTCTTTTGATCCCAGTATGCCTTTCTCACAGCAGTATCTCTGTTTCTGTGCACAGACATCTGGGCCAGAGGTTGATTTCTCAGATACGGAAAAAAATAGTGGTATAGAGTCTAAGTACATTCCTGCTGCAATTTGCCTTACTTAATTACATATAGCCATACTCACCAGTCCTGCAACAGGACGGTCAAACAGCATGCAAAGAAATCCCTTTTTCCAGAAAACTCAGCCTAGCAGTAATTGGGGGTTTGCGGGAATGACTGTCACAAGAATTGACCTAATCAGAGCCTAAAGCAAAGAGCAAACATTCCTTTTGCCTACACAGCTCCCTCTCCTCCAGCTGTCCTACTCACAGCTTTGCACAACTCAGAAGTGATAACATGTCCTCCCAAAGGCAAATGCTATTCATGCATTAAAAAAAAAACCAGGAGAGTATGGCTATGCTGCCCCACAACTACAGGTGTTGTGTTCTCAACACAATCAGGCAAAGATAGAAAATGGAATCAGGAGGAGGAGATCCTGGTAAGTGCTATATCAAGAGGCTGAGAAGGTTTGTTGAAATGGGAAATTCATGTAAGGTTTCAGAGAGTTCATGATTACATTGAAGTTATTAAAATACAAAAAATGAAAATGGTTCCTAAGCTACTAATGTCATGAGGCAATTTTTACAGTAATTTCTGAATTGTGACATCAGCTATTTAGAACAAGATATGTACCCTCCTCAAGATGTAAATCATATGATCAAAACAGAAGAAAAAAATTCATTTTTCCATATTAGTCTGTGATTTTTGAGAACAGGCTTTCTACTAAGCATGCCATTTGTCTTGCTAGATGTGAATAACAAGATTAAAACTTCAAGGACTTTATCCTCAGCCAGTATATATTTGCATGCAAGGGTTGAGGCTTTCGTCTAAACTATTCAAAAGCCCATTTGTGCTTTAAAAATTCAAGCAATTTTAATATTTTAATATTCCCCCTCAGGTTATAGAGAAAAATCAAATTTAATACTCACCAACCATCTGATTTATATAAATCTCTTATAAACTTTAATACTGGTGCCTTTGCAAGCTTAAGAGCCACATGGGATATGAGAACAGGGAAAAGTTGCATGAAAAGTTAGTAGGAAAAGATCCGATTTCTTACTTATAAAGCAATAAAGGGCATGCATTTAAAATTACATATTTTAATATTTCACGTAACCTATGCTGGATGCTGCAGAAAACTAGTACATTGGCTTGGAGCTTTGCATATGCGTTTTGTTCATAACAAATCCAGGTGGGGGGCCTCAGCTGTGCTCTGAGGCGCTGTGTGGTCACGCATGCATGCTGAGGTTCGAGGAAAATTCACCCTTCTGAACTCTAATTCAGTGACACTCCTGCTTTGTATATTATTCATATCTCTCACCTGCAGGATTTACTATTAAGGAAGGTAGCTGGGATGTTGGTCAGATCGATGGCAGTGAAGTCACTTGCTCTCTGGCACTGGTGTGGTGGGTTAAGCTTGGCTGGATGCCAGGTGCCCACCAGGCCTCTCTATCACTCCCCCCTTCAGCAAAATAAAGGGGGAGAATAAGATGAAAAACTCATGGGTCAAGATAAAAGCAGTTTAATTAAAGCAAAGGCCAAGGCCTTGCACAGAAACAAAAGGTAAACAAAGATGTTATTCTCTACTTCCCCTCAGTAAGCACTGTCCAGCCACTTCCTGGGAAAGCAGAGCTTCAATATATGTAGCAGCTGCTCCTAGAGACAACAGTAGCAACAAATACCCCCTTCCTCTTCCCTTCCCTTGGCTTTTATGGCTGAGCTGACATCACATGGTATGGAACAGCCAATCCAGGTCAGCTGTCCCGGCTCCGCCCTCTCCCAAGCTGTGTTATTAACACCCTGCCAGCTGCTAGTGTAACATTCAGCACTATGAGGGCTGCTGTGGGGATACTAACTTCCTCTCAGACAGACCCAATACAATTTCTACCCCTTATTCCATGCCATTTGCAGCATGCTCAGATCCTGCATAATTCAATACATCTATTGCTGACACTTGCAACTTAACTGCATATTTCAAGCATCTCTATACCCAACATACTGATTTAACTTCTATCCCCTGTCCATTAATGGATATTATTCTTCTATTTTATGGGCTTCTTCCACTCCTCCAGACATTCGCAAACAGGCCATGACTTGGCCCTGTCTGTCAAGATGAGTGTTCAGGACAGGAGAAGCAGCATGTTCGCTTGTTGGGCACCAGCACCAGCTTAGTTGGGGTCACTGTTACACTCTTCTGGTTCCTATGAAACTTGTTCTTCATCAGTTCAGGTTGTTCCTGCCATATAATTTTCTACAACATACAACTCACATTGCAGGTTATTTTTCCCCCAATGTTAAATCTCCTTGAAGTACGCACCAGGTCTCCCCATCTTCCCGCATTATCCACCATGTATACATAGGTCCTTGAGCAAAGACAATCCCACGAATGGGTTTGCCTTACCCCATGGGAGGAGCAGCCCACACCACCTTCCCCAGCCATTTCTCTGTGTGCACTACGGGGACCTTATCTCCTCCCACAGTATGCAAGGGTTTTGTTTGGGCAGGGCCAGGACGGTTAGCAGACCCTCTGGTGTTAACCAGCCAAGTGGCTTCTGCTAAGTTTGTGTCTCAGTGCTTCCATGTCCCATTGCCCAACTCTCTCAGCATAGTTTTTGACAGTCCATTATATCTCTCAATCTTCCCAGAAGCTTGTGGGTAATAGGGGATGTGATACACCCACTCAATTCTGTGCTTCCTCACCCAGGAGCTTATAAAGTTATTTCAAAAATGGGTCCCATTGTCTGATTCAACTCTTTCTGAGTACAATGTTGCCATAAAATTTGCCTTTCAAGGCCTAAAATGGTGTTACGGGCAGTGGCATGGTTTACAGGGTACGTGAACATCTACATGGTGTACTTTTAGGGCTATATTTTCTACCCAGGCAGTGATGTCCTGCCACAATGCAGCAACACAGATGGGTTTGCCCCTACGCTGCCAATCCAGGAGTCAGTGTAGAGGTGGAGTACTGGCCATTTTTCTTATTCAGCAATCTTCAGGGCTAATTGTATTGCTTTCACTTCTGCAAACTAACTTCTCAGTCACCTTCTCCCTCAGCAGCTTCAACGACTCGTCGTGTGGGACTCCACACAGCAGCTTTCCATTTTTGGTTTCCTATCACACAACAGGATCCATCAGTAAATAAAGCTTAATGCCTTTCATCTTCCCATAACTCATTATATGGTGATACCTCTTGGGCACGAACCACCTCCTCAGGTAACACTCCAAAATCTCTGGCCAGTCCATGATCTCTTC
>VZTO01013512.1:1175-51895 GCA_013400615.1 Syrrhaptes paradoxus
AACACCAGAAGGGATATCCTTAGTAGTATGTCCGTGCCTGGTTTTGTGAAAACCATACTGTATTTCAGTTTCCATTTTCATGTAACTATACTTGTGTCCTCCATTAATATATCCTTCCTGTTGGTTTGATAGATGGGTACTGGTAGATTTACAGTACTGCTCCCAGTTACCTGAAAAGCTCCCTGTTGGAGACTACTCTCCTTTCTAGCAGAGTTTAAGGGAGTATGTGTCAGTTCTGCAGGGGCTCTGCTACAGTTCCTGATATGTGTTCTTAAACTGTTCATGAAGGTAGAGATGAGCTAAGGTTTTAGGCTGTGCAACAGACCCATTGAGTCATAAACATGTTCTGGCCTGCTACCAGAACTGCTGCAGACTACTACAGAGGCTGTAAATTGAGACAGGGAGACAGGATGGACATGTAGAGGGCAGCTACAGCTGGAAGTTGTTTTCAAGTGCCTGAAACAAGAGTATTAAGCTGCACTGAGTTAGTTCTAATGAACTTCATGAAATTCAGAATTTGTACTTCCCAGTTAATTCCCTGATTATTCTTATTTACGGTCCTATTTTGAATATGGCAAAAGAATGACAAGAGATGCCAACCAATATAGGCCCTGTCTAAATAAAGCTGGTTATTCTCCCAGACAACTAGACACATAAGTTGATATCTTTCTGTATGTGTCTCTGTGTCTAAATGTATAAACAGAGATACTAAAGTTATATAAAGGCACATTTTCCAATCCCTTTCAAATGTATTTTGTTTGTTAATTAAATGACGATGACAAATGAGAACAATTAAGGCAAATTATAAACTCTAATCCCTTACTTAACTGAATAAAGTCTTCCTACCTGTACTACCTGGTAAGCGTTAGCCTCATTGAGCACCAGTTCAGTAATCGCAGCACAACAAGCTAGAATAAAAATTCAGATGTAACATTTAGGGCCAGATTCATAAAGACACTCAGAGAGCATGGTGGGTTAACCTTAGCTAAGGGCCAAATGCCCATCCAGCTGCTCATTCACTCCCCTTACTTAAAAGGACAGAGGGAGAAAATAGGATGGAAAAGCTCACAGGTCAAGATAAAGACAGAGAGATTGCTTACCAGTTACCATCACAGGCAAAACAGACTTGACTTGGTGAAAATTCATTTATTGTCAATTCAAATAGATTTTCATAGCAAAAAAGAAGACAAAAAATTAAAACACCATCTTCTCCCCATCCTTTCCCTCCTCCCCCCTCCCAGACTCCTGTTCACTCCCAGCTCCTTTACCCTCTCCCCCCAGCAGCACTGGGAGGTGGTGGATGAGGGTTACAGTCAGTACATAACAGTTCCTCTCTGCTGCTCCTTTCTCCTCACATTTTTTGCTGATCCAGCATGGGTCCTCTCCACATGCTGCAGCATGAATACCTGCTCCACAGAGGTCTCTCCCATGGGCTGCAGATGAATCTCTGCTCTGGTGCCTAGAGCACCTCCTTCCCCTCTTTCTTCTCTGATGTTGGCGTTTGCATTGCTGTTTCTCACTCCCATTACATATTTTTCCTCTCCCTGTCTGCTCACCCAGCATTTTTTCCCTTTCTTAACTATGTTTTCACAGAGGCACCACCAGCTTTGCTGATGGGCTTAGCTTTGGCCAGCAGTGGTTCTGTTGTGAAGACAGCTGGAACCATCTGTGTCCAGACAGGCCAATCTGTTAACTCTTCCCACAGAGGCCAACCCTGCAGGTCCACTGCTAATAAAACCTTGCCACCTACACACAATGCAGAAGGCTAAAAATACAAACAAGTACTCAGCCAGAACTTTAAAAGACCTCTGTAAATTCAGTGTGTACTCTTTCTTAGAAGCCCTTTAAGGAAAGCAGAAGCAATCAGAAATGTACTCCATGCTGGCAATACTTTTGGTACTGCAATTTATTTCACATTACCAGCAATTCAGAGGTACCATTCGTAATAAAGTATTCAAAAACACTTACATATTATGTTACAGCTTTCAGGAAGATATCGCAAAGGCACATGTGAGGATATTTTGCATTGTCCTTCTACAGTCACTGGAAAAAGTATCCTCCAGAAGGCATTTCAGAATGGACAGTTGACATACTATTGAGAGATCTTCTCCACAAGGGATTCTCTCCATAACTACCGAGGAATCCTCACCTGACTGGTAGTCTTTAACATACCACTTTGAAAGTGTTCCATCATAATCAATTAATGATTGATATATAGTAACATAAGTGATTTATTGAACAGTAATATTAATGATTTATATAGTAAATTTGAATAGAGGGAAAAGTATGATCAAATAAAAATAATCTCAGGCTAAAAAAAAATTTTAAAAATATATATATGCTTGAGATGTTTTTACAGGTGGAAGAAATATATATGATTTCCATGTACTTAATATTTTATCTTTTGTTTCTAAAAAAAAGTGTGTTTTTTGAAAATATGTGCTGGTATTGCACATTTAGAAATAAACACGGCTGACTTGGTACTCCCACTTCCTAAAGCAGGTATAAATGTTTACAGTTCCAATTCTGAAATAATTTGAATCCCTTTGTGCAAGTACAAGTAAACACATAACAGAGGATTAGGCCTTATAAGTCTACCTGCTTGAAGTGAGAAAGTATTTTCTTGTATCTCATCAAGACTCAAATCATCCGACAAATGAAGATGTTGTATTCTCCCTGCTGCATTTGCGCTAGATAAACTTGCAACTGAAGAGCGATCAGAAACAAGATTTCTTTCCCTGAAAAAGAAAAAAACAAACAACAGAATTCAATGTAAAAAATGGCTTAACATATCTTTGTTAACCATTTCTACAGTTCTGAAAATTTGCATGTTTTTCACTGAATTAGCTAATGCACTTTGAAAAAACAAACAAGTCTTTAAATTGAAAATTCCTTTACCACGTTCAATTATATTCCCAATTCTAGCTCACTAAATAGGTGTCTCATTAGGAGGCACACTAAGTAGAGAGTAATGACATTTATAATCTATTCATATTTATACACTGAAAATACAAAAAAACACTAAGATAATGAAATATGCATAACTGAAAAAAATACTGCTTATTATGTTCTAAAGAGCTTTTTAATTTCTGCAGACATCACATACAGCTGAACAAAACAAAGATGCTATTTGATAAAACAGTGCTTAGTCAAACATATCTTAAAGTATGAAACAGTCTCACGTAATGGCCACAAGGTTGAGGACTGAAAACCTACCCCTGTAATATATGAAGCAGTTGCTTGATTCCACCCCAAATCCGTATTTCCACACTAGTCTCAGGGTCTTCACAAATTTGTACCAGAATCCAAACTGTACTCCATAGAAGTTTGATATGATCAGAATGGAGTAAACTGAGCAAGACTGGAACTCCTTCACATATTTTAATTTCCTCTTTGACTTGTGACTCTGCACAGAGGAGACGCAGCAACTCTGCTGTGAGCCTAAAAAAAAAATCAGCAAGAAATTTTAACAATAACTCCATCATCACTTTGTATTGTCAGTTAGCAAATGTGAAAAAAGCTCAGCAAATGTTTAAGAAAGAGCAGAGACCTCTTATAACAAAAAGAAGTCAAAGGAAACTGCTTAAGTCACTGTTAACTGATGGAACTCACTGTTTAAAAAAAAAAAGAAAAAGAAGGTCCACATTTTCAGAAGGGATGAAAATATATTTACATTGAGTGTAACTGTCAGCACAGGCAGCCAAGCATACACAGCCAGGATGGAGATAGCCAGGCTGACTGCAGCTATCCGTGGTACCACCTTCTTGTTCATGGCATTAGTACTACAATCAGTACTTGCTGCATGAACTTGTGAAGTCCATCTGTGGAATTAGAATAACTCCACAAACAATCATGATTCTTCTCTAACATGTTTTCAATATTATGTTTACAAAAGGGATTGGATGTGTCATTTAAAAGGTTTATACAGGATTTTAATTAACTTCTCTACAATGGAGGTGGACTTCCCATAGAAAATATGGTTAGGTATTTCCTTTTCCATTTGAAACAAAAAAGCTGTGTGTGTTTTTGATGAAACATACGAATTCAGATTCATATCTAATTTAAAATTATCTTTAACGAACTCTGAACTACAGCAGCTTCCGGTCTACACACAAATTCCAGTTTTTATAACAAACTTTTGGTTTACATATAATCCAAATAATTTCAAACCCAGAAAATAAATATAATATTTCGGCATATTCAATTTCTTAATTTTCAGTCACGGGTAAAATAATGTACATGTATGAAATCATTAAGCATGAAATCTGAAAAAATCTTTGCAGAATTTTAAATGTGATAGGATAAGCGACACATCATCAAATTTGAGAGTCTTCTGGTTTCTTACTGAAATGCAGATATACTGTGCTCGTATAGCAGGCTTAGCTGAGATGAAAGGAAATGTAAAAACTGAAGGAACCTTTACGATTTTCTGATTGAAAGGATGTGGGGTCTGACCCAGTCTCTGGCACAAACTACAACAGCTATGTCTTGCAACTTTTTATTAGTTTATATTGGACATCCCAGGAACTGTCAGAATTCAGCATGCTTTCCACCTTATCACTCGGGTCTGCCGGGAGCAAAGAGGAGATGCACCAAGAAAAGTGATTGCTATCACTTTATGGTAACATTGCAATTGATTTGCACTGCACTGGAGGCCATCAGTGGAGAGAGAAGAGACAGCTTATAACATAACTACTAGAAAAGATTTTGCTATATCGATACCTGACTGAAAATACATAGGTGTCAGAACTTTACCTTGAGTATATTAAAACTGACACATTATGTAATTCCTGTAAATAAACATGTTCCTAAAAGTCAAAATATATTTTAACACAATTAATCTATAAGCAAAGTCTCACCTTTTGGAAAGCAAATCGTATTCATGTAATATCACCAGCAAGTTCTCAACAATGGTGAGTTCACTTATCTTCTCCCTGCATTCTGGACTACAAATAAGATTATTCCTGGCATCTATATAAAATTAAATTATATGAAAAAACATATTGCTCTTTAGCCTCTCTCCTTACACATCTGACCAATTATTTTTTCCCTCAAGTCTTAATGTTGCTGTGCATACAAATATTTAAAGCCACAAAAATATGCTGAGTCAAGAGCGACATTGCAACAATTTCCAATTTTCCCAGAACAAAACAAGTAAATGCAAATGCATAAAAATACGTATTTCCTTTGTTTCATACCAGAACTTAAACAAATTAGGTACATTTTTAGAATCAAATACAGTTTCCATTAATATTTGTAATATACTCCGAACACTTTCTTGCCCAGTCCAAATGTAATGTATTTAATTTTGTGAAGAAAGTTAAATGGGCATTGAAAATGTATATATTACAACATTTAAATGAATACCAACACTAAAAAAATTAAACTGAAATTGAACAAAATAAATCTGAGAAAAGAGACAATCCAGAGAAATCTTAGTAAATAAATTTCTACTGATCACAAAAAATTGTATCTATTCTCTTCAGTTTTGTAATTTTCCTTATAATTTTTCTTTTAAAAGATGAAATTGTTATATAAGTCTGGAAGCCAGCAGAACAATGTAGAAGCAGCAGTTTTTCTTCTATAAAACTACTAAGGATGAAAGATGCTGTATCTTCCTTTTGCTTTTCTTCCCTCCACACAAGGAAAAAAAGTCTTTATCATTATTTAAAACAGTCATTAGTAAAGAGCGGACACATATACATGGCTTTGAGTGTACATATTCATTATTTACTACACTGAACAATATTCTTGCTGGTTATTGTGAGGCACTGTTATATTAAGGTCAGCACAAAAGATTTGTATATGCAGGAAGTAAGAATTCCAGAATCCTGCACAGAGATTGCAAAGAGAGATTCTATTACTTCAGTCTTGTAAAATTCTCCACATGAGAGTTCAGGCAACTGACATCATCTACCTGGACTTGTGCAAAGCCTTTGATGCTATCCCACAAGACAATTTTGTGGGAATTGGAGAGACACCAATTTGACGGAAGGACCATTCACTGGATAAGGGACTGGCTGGATGGTCACACTCAAAGAGTTGAGGTCAACAGCTCAATGTCCAAGTGGAGACCAGTGACAAGTGGTATTCTGCAGTGGTCAGTATTGGGACCAGTGTTGTTTAACATCTTTGTTGATGACATGGACAGTGAGATGGAGAGCACCCTAAGCAAGTTTGCTGATGACACCAAGCTGTGTGGTATGGTGGACACGCTGGAGGGAAGGGATGCCATCCAGAGGAACCTTGACAGCCTTGAGAGGTGGGCCCGCGTCAACCTCATGAAATTTAACAAGGTTAAATGCATGGTCCTGCACGTGGGTCGATGCAATCCCAAGCACAAATACAGGCTCGGTAGAGAATGTCTTGAGAGCAGCCCTGAGAAAAAGCACTTCAGGGTGTTGGTTGATGAGAAGCTCAACTTGAGCCAGCAACGTGTGGTTGCAGCNGGGGTAATCGTTGTAAACTGAAAGAGAGTAAATTTAGATTAGATATTTGGAATAAATTCTTTATTGTGAGGGTGGTTAGACACTGGAACAGGTTGCCCAGGGAAGTTGTGAATACCCCCTCCCTGGAAGTGGTCAAGGCCAGGCTGGATGAGGCTTTGAGCAACTTGGTCTAGTGGGGGGTGTCCCTGCCCATGGCAGGGGCGTTGGAACTTGATGAACTTTAAGGTCCTTTCCAACCCTAACCATTCTATGATTCTATGAGCAAGAAATCTGCTACAAGTACCAAATTTTCAAAATAGTTTCTACTGCTTTACTATAAAATTAAGCACACTTCATGGACCTCCACAGACCAAGGCCTCATTGTAAAAGAAAGAAGTCTTCCTTACAAATAGCAGTTTTAATATTGTGTCAGGACATAAAATTAAAATGCTTACTGTGAACTACAGCACATTAAGTTGAACCAACCTTTCTGCTAGGCTAGTCAGAGCAAGGAGCGCACCCAAAAGCACATTGCTGTCTCTGGTAGATAACAAATTTACTAAGGTCTGGAAAACAAAACATGAAACAAAATAGATGAATATAAATTATATTATTTTCTTTTATGACTCAAACACAGAGTTATTTACTGAAAACTTTACATAATACACTAAAGTTCTTAAGTACATTTAAGCATACACTTAAGGATGCTTAAATATACACTTAAAGCCTTAGAATACATCCAGTCTTAGGACAAGCAAGGATGTTTCTTCTCAAACTGCAATTAGCATCTCTTGACTGCTAAAGCATCTGTCCAACTTAATACACCATCGTAAAAATCTGTTCCTGTGCAAAACACTTCAGCTCATATTTAAACAATGCAGAATGTAATTTACAGCCACGCATGTATTATGTTACTGATTTATATCAAATAAAACTTCATATTTGTCTAGATTCTCTAAAAAAGATCTTGTCCCATATGATCTGATCACAATTGTCAATGTTTTACAGCAACATAATAGAAAATAAAGTACTTGTTATACTGATCTTGATCTTTACTGTTTCTCATTTTGGCTACAAATCAGCAATGGTTAAGCATGCAACCTTAGACTGACGGCAACGTATAGCAAGGGATACCTAGGTTGTCACTGTTCCATTTAGACACAAAATATTATATAACTGAAAACATCATATCACAAATTTCTATACAAATATAAATAAAAATACATTTATATTAAAAATTATATAGTCCCATGTAGCTCAGGACAGTACAAACATGAGTACTGATTTTTATATGAATTAGTTTAGTCCAAACTTTTAAGACCTATTTATCTCAAAAAAACAGTAACCATGCATCAGGTCAACTAACTTATACACAAGAAATAACTTTTATTATACAACTAATACACCTGTAAAACACAGAACTGAGATTATTTTACTTTACAAGCTTGACAAGGTAAGGGATTTACTCCCACCTAGATCAAATGTGAAAAGCATAAGTCATCCAGTTAAGTAGCTAATTGGTTATAGTTAGCAATTTTATAAAGCACTTACTTTATGTGCTCCACTTGCTATAACCCACTCTCTTTGATCTTTAACAGCAGCAAGCTTTTGGAATATGTCTACAGAACAAAGGAAGTCACATAAATTGAAGCTTTACCACCTAGGATTTTTCATTTTACTAATTAGATAATAAAGCAAAATACTGGGTAAGTTCTTTGAACCATGACTAGCTCATTTTACTCTGTTAATTCAGTGCATAAAGATGTATTAACTTCTTAATGAACCACTACTTAGGTACAAAAACAAGATGTGCTTTTCCACAGCAATTTCATGTTTTACTTGTCTGATGTTGCCTACAATGTATCTAGTAATAACTCACTTAATGACCATCTCAAGTATTTTAACCATTTTAAGCCTCACACAAAAAGTTATACATGTCCTTATAATTTATCTTATCAGCTATAACACTTACACATCATGTTGACCAATTTGTCTACATTATGCTGCTCTTCTCCATAATCAAGATAGCCATTCGCTACTGTTTCCATACACTAGAAGGAGGGGGCAGGGAATAAAGATACCATTAAAAATAAAGTTTCAAGAATTCATCAACCTAAAGTGTTATGCACAGAAATAGCCTGTAGATGGTGCATCTGTTTCACAAAAAAGGTAAGCCTGCAACATCCCGCATACTTTTGCTGTTAAACTCGTCAGGGAACAGAAGAGATCTTGGAAGTATAAGAATCCAAAAAGCAAGGGTAAAATTGCACAAGAGGAAAATCCATTGAGGACTACCAAATACAATTTATAGATGCAAAATTCCCTTCTTTGCAAGCTGCTAAATGTTCCTGAAAGTTTTCTGAGGAATTATCACTTCATGTTTCTGCTCTCAAACTTTTTCCTCAGCATCTACTATTGGAACATGCATCTTCATAATNAACTGATGGGAAATGCCAGTCAATCTTTTTTAATAACCCTAATAACTACCTGGTCAATTTTTCCAGGAAATTAGAATTATCACAAGGATGTATCATGTTTGTTAGGACACAAAATCATTATATGATTCACAGCATCACTTACATACTGGTTTTACATATGGTGACATTTTGAAATTTCCAGAACACTGTATAGGAAAACTACAGCAGGTTCAAGCAGATGGTACAGAGAGGCTAAAACTACAGTAGTAGCACATAATTTAGAAAGAAAATTCAGAGGAGGAGGACATTACTATGCAAAGTAATATTGGTAATAATAATTTTATTAGTGTTTTCTACTAAAACACTCAAAAATATTTTAAAATGAGAACAATTTTTTATCTGAAATTGCCAAAACAGAAGTTTTTAATGCTGAATAAAATAGTCGAAGGGAAGACTTTAGACTTATGCTCTGGCAAGAAGAGTTGGGTGCACAATTCACCTTGAAATTACTGCCACCCTCTGAATTTCTGAGGCATTTTTGAAAGTCTCAGCTATAACTTTTCAAACTGCATTTCAAAATGCTGGAAACTCATTTAATACTTAATTTTATCTCGCTGAAAAGGACACAAAAGATAAAGTTCCTCAGAATTTCAGAAATCGTAAAAATTGCATCTCGTGATTTTTTTAATTCTCTATACCCACAACACATGCATAGTAAAAACTATTATCAATTACGTGATTTGGATTCCTGACACAGAGGAGTACACTTGCAGATGCTGCCAACATCTCAGCAGGCCATTGCACTTTGCACTGTGCCAGCTGCTTGAAAATAGGGCTAACCACTAATGACATGTGACACTGGAAAATGCCAAGCAGTTTCTGTGGGAACCACATCCATTAGAAACTAATAATCTTTAACTCCTGCAACATTTCAAACAGGTGACTGTCTAACCAAAGGGCTCATAGCACACTACTGGTTCTTTCAAATACAGGTGTCTCCATAAATATTAATGAACAATAACTGCATTCTAGAAACACAGGCTTGTTATAAAAATTTAGATTTTTTTACAGAAAGAAAACTCCCAACGATTTCCAAGATATTTAAGATCATTGGTACACACAGAGCAATAACAATAGAGCAAAAGTACTGTAGTTCCCAAATCTAAACCTGTTCAGCATTCTGTCACTATGCTTTTACCTTTGAAAAGTAATTTCCTACAGTTCAAGGTGACTTACTCATCTTCCTTCAAAAGACTACAGTTTCTTTGACCAAACCATTTGTGCACACTTCAGGAGGCATTTGTTAAGCCTCCTAACTAAAAGTCCTGGGTTAAATGCTGCTGGATTACAAGGAGAACCGCTTTGTGTGCTAAGAAAAAAAACCCACGCCAACTGCTTATGTGCAAACCAGAGGAACAGACTCACTTCTTTCCATAAACAAAGAATATATGTACACTGCTTTTTACGGTGTTTTTCATTCTAGTCATAAAAACTGACATGCAAAATTATGGACAAAGGTACTATGAGGAATTCTACCTGAGCTAGATTTTCAATCCCACCCAAGCTGTGGAGTACTTCCTAAAAGAAAATTTAAAAACAAAAAAAAATTAGTCAAAATACAGAAAACACTAGAATGAGAGAATGCTAGAATACAAATGCTCTGTTTGTAATGAATGTTGAGAAACCTTAACTCCACTGGTCAAAGTCAATGGATTCTAAAGCATTAGTACTTATAATAAGTGGATAAACAAAAATAGACAAGTGAAATTTTAAAGTTTCTATACTGGAAAAACAGTATAAGCTTTGTAACACAGAGAAGAAATACATGAAAACAAGTATCTTAACAGATGTCTCAAGCTTAGTCCTATGAATAACAACTGTAATAGACAAAATAAAATTACAAGTTAGTAGTTTGTAGTTCAGAGCATTATCTTGGTAGGAGGAATAGGCAGCTTTCAGTTTTCTTCATGTAGTACATTATGGGAATTATATATATATATATGGTAAAGTCAAGTATGGAGTCTAGGCCTCAGAGCAATGACCAAGTCATCTGTTACAGAGATTTACAGATTATTTGTTAGGGTTAGCAACAACAGACACTACATAAGAAATATCAGAAATTGAGCAAGTTATGCAGCAACTGTGCAAATTCACTCTTGGAATCTGTTTGCAAATCACATCTTCACATATAGAAACATAGGTACATACATATAATAAGTATACATCCATAAGAATGCACATTTTTATACACATGCACCAACACAACTCATATGCATGATGCTTATATACATTCTCTTATCCAACCAAGAAACAATATTTTGACATACTGACCTGATAGCATGGATCCCTTATTAATAATCTCAGGCAGATCAATACTCTAAGAAAATGGATGGATGGAGCTTGATTAACCCACTCCCTGTAAAAGAAATATTCAAAACCTAAACCAAATACAATTAAAAAGTGTCAAAACACTGAAATAAAACACTTTGATCCAGGAATCAATCGACTAGAAGATTAAACCTACAATGGCTGCACAACATACTATACTATAGAACTTGTAATACTATTTATATACAAACATAGTAACAGCTTTAAATAAATTTATTTCATCATACAAACATTACCAGCCATCACTTTTTATCACTGAACGCATTCAGGAAAGTACATGCTTATCTCTAAGCACAGACTGATCATACTTTGATACAAACTTACTTTTTGGATCAAGGCTCAAAAGGGCAAAATCACTGAGAAATGGCATACCAAACTTCAGTACACTAATGTAAAAATACGGGTGTTACAGAAGTAAAAATAGTTAATTTGAAATAATTTTTGAGTGATCAGAATCTATCCTGGGTTTTAAAAACTCTAATATTATTAGTCCTTCAAAAATATATTATTTAGTTTAAATGTTCTTGATATAAGATTATATTTCCAAATAGAACTTCCTCTTTTATATTTCTCCATACAATTTCCTAGCACAAAAATTGGCAGAACACACAACTTGGATTTGCACAAAGCATCCAGAGGCAGAAATCCTACATAAAATATCAGCAATGGAATCACTATTTCAATTGTCTGTTCAAGGTATATATATATCCCCACTTTCCTATTTAAAATAAACCTAAAATCGGACATATTTGTGGTAAGTCTTTTGTTGCTGTTGTTTTAACTGAGAGGACAGAATCTGTAGTATCTGGGCAAGTTTCCAAGGAACGAAAGAAGTCTATGGGACGTGGCAGTTCTCTTCCCATTTTATCATTTGCAGCTGGGAACGACGCCAATAGCTAAAAATATTTTTATAAAAATAAACGTTTTACAAATAGATACTAACCAAATCTCAGCCCTTCTATGCAAATATTCTGCCCAAAGTAATACTATTTTTCATTATGCTTCCATAACTGGCCACTTCAGAACAGCATGAAACCTTCATGGACAGAAAACAGCAACCATATACTGCTAGGTAAAATTTTTAGGTCAGATTTTAAAGCAGCCTAAAGAAAATTAGCATGGTGGTACTACTAAGCCATTCTTTCAAAAAGCCTTCACTCTTGAACAAGTTTGTTTCTTTAACAGAGCAATGCATCTGTCACATTTACAAGCAGGGACAGTAACTCTCTGAGCCTCTTCTACTATAGTTACATTTACAATACATGTTACTAAATATCCTAGTGTATATCCAGCATATGCCAGCAGGATTTCTTCTGCTGCTTAGTTATCCTCCTTATCGAAACTACTTAAGCTAAGGTGATCAAAGCTTTCTTGCCAACAGAACTACCTCCAATCAGAACTTCGGCCAAGACAGCGATGCCAGTAAGTGGGTGTGAATTTTTCTTGTACCCCAACCAACATAGTTAGGACTGCAAAAGTATGTAATGCAGATCAGGGTGACAGTTTCTAAGGCTCTGACATAACCCAATGGCAGTAGTTCCACAGATGGGACACCATCACAACCAGAATAAAATATTTATAAAGGGCAACCAAATCACCTTTGTATCTGCATTTACCTTATGGGTTTTACGCACATACTAATATATGCTTGTTTCATTAACCTTACCTGGGTGCTTTCATTTATAATACAAGGCTGGTTAATCATAATTAACCACAAGTACCAAAGAAAACTAAAATGAAATACAATCTAGGCACGGCACAACCCATAAAAAGAACTTGGGAAGACACAACTTAAGCTATTCTTAGATTTTTGGCAATCAAAGATTAAATCCCTAGTTCCCTAGTTAGTTCTGAAAAAGGGTCTAAGTAAACTATATTATTTCCTTGATGGGTTTTAGGTACTTCTGCAAATTCTAGCAGTTAAACATTAATATCTTTAAATGCTCTAGGATTCCTCCTTTAAGCTTCTGTACCACTTAAGCTTCTTCAGAAAATGTACTTGGGCTTTAAAACAACACACTGCAGTAGTGTACAGTAATAGAAATCCTGAAAAACACATTATTTTTGTCAGAAAATAGCTTTTTCAATCCCCCATGGTTTTTAGGGTCTTGCACTTCTTCCTCACTTAAACAAGAGCAGCATAAGAAAGAGTTTTTCCTTTCTAATCCTGTTATACACAAAAATACAAATAAATAAGAACAGTAGCATAAAGTCATCTGAATTTTATGAAAGCCACTGACCTCTCTATAAATAGGCAGCAGTCCATAAAATACAAGTAAAATCAGTAAACAAAATGAAATTAGAAAAACAAAACATACATTATAGATAGTAGATATGGACAAATGATCAGGAAACACTAGATGTTAGAATTTTGGTCATCCAAATTTTGTCATATACCCAGGCCTTCCTTTTTCCATCCCACTAACCCAAGCATTCAGTCTTCAAAGCCAACACAGAAGTGATTGTTTAAAACTGAGATTATGCAGAGACGTAAAGCTTGCAGTTTCCACAAAGAGGTCTACTGTTGAAACATATATGCTGTATATATTGTTGAAACAGTATGAAACATTATCCATGCATCTTAGTTCTTTGCTTAAGTGACATTCCTTGGATACAAACGTGTTAAATATACTGACCCGCAAGTAAGTCTGTTCTTAACTAAAGCTGCAAAGATCTCTTGAAACAGCCTGTGTTTGGGGTGTTTACTAAAATTTCTTTCATTCTTGTAGGTCACACTAATAAGGGAAAAAAAGAAAAATTATTAATTGATGGTTATCTTGCCACAACATAGTTTTAGATTACCAAAACCTAACATTAGCAAGAAAAATTAAGTAGTATCACATCAGCAGTTACAATGGAATAACACGACTTCAGATTTCCAGACATTAAGAGCATGGAAGAACCATGTGTCTCTTGCATAATTTGGGACTATTATAATTGTATAGTATAAGCTTTCCAACTAAAGAAACCATTACTTTATTTAAATTGACTATATTAACTCTCAACAGTACACTCTGCTGAGTAAGAGCATATGTCTGAAAATTAAAAAGGCAGGAATATTCACAGTTACGTTTAGAAAGTTAAAAATATATAATCCAATCTTGGATAGCGGATTAACATGAAAGTCCAAGTAACAGACATAAGTACAAACATAAATGCCTTTAACACCTCAAGAGGCTTAAGATACATAAGATGTTCAGACATACAACACAGTGTCACCATATTAGCTTTTTTTTTTTTTTACCTAAACTTTTCAAGCTCAACAACTTCTGTTGATTCTTGACATCGACCATGGGGTTTTTGTTCCTTGCTTTTGACATTTTGCTGAGCTCTTGTCACACTGGTTTGACCGCTTTCAAAATCCATAGCTGGAAGCTAAGGAGTAAAGGGACAGTACTCATGAGTCAAACACTGCAGAATGTTATAATAATGTTATCAAGCAGAAGTGCCTTTTCTCAAGTTCTGACTTGAACTTTGGACCTAAAATCTGCCACTATAAAATCTACACACACCGCATGCAAAACAAAACTGATGTGGTAGAAAACTGATGTAGAGCAAGGCTGGAAAACAAGTACATCAAGATATATACAATGTGAAGAACAGTTTCTTTAAAATTTATAATAGTAAAATACAATAGAATCTGCAACACGTGCTCGTTTATCTATGGTCCTTACCTGTACCACTTTTACAATTGTACAGCCTTCATACTCTTTTTAGGCTGTAGAACTCTGACATTTCAGCTTTCTGCTCAGAAGCAATTCCATGAGAATTGCTATTCAGGAAGGGAGAGCATAACTCATATCCAGGAAGGGAGTGCATAACTCCTATCTCACATGGACAATTCCCTAAGTCATCCTATCAGATCTTTTTACAGAACAGAAAGAGAGAAATTGTTCTGGCATTACAAGGACTCACACCCATCACCATGTGTGGGTTTTCTTTCTTTCAAATGGCAAACACAAGCTTCACTAAGCAACTTGAGGTAAAGGAGATTTTACTGTGTCCTGTAAGTTTCATGCTTTGATATTTATGCCTTGAAGATTTTTAGCTACAGAGTTATTCTCCAGAGACAAGCTGTTTATGGTTAAAATGCTGATTTTTTTGTATCTTATATTCTTTACCACTCCTCATCATACTTCAAGTAATTCATCTCTAAGCCTACCTTCTCATGACACTGAGGAACAGCATGGAAGAAAACATATCTTGTTAAGCTTCTTGACTATATGCAACAATAAAAATAAATAAATGAATAAATTTGAAAAAGTGACACCACATGCACTACACAAGATTTTGCTAACATGTTTAATCATAATGGAACACAATATCCTAAGTATCTGTCACAATCCATAATCACCATTACTTATAATTACACAATTCTACAGGATGTTTAATTGTTATTGAAAAATAATAGCTATTGAAAATTACCTGTTGGTTGCTTGACTGAACATTTAAGAGAGACTGAAGTCTTTTAAGATCAGAATAATCCCTAGGATAAAACACAATATAGTAAATATATGTGTTAATAGTTACAAAAAAAGTACTTTTGTAAGAGTAAAGAAGGTCAACAAGCAACAATGCTACTGACAGGAAATAAAGTTTTCTAGTGTTGCCTAGTGTCCCCATTTTGCATAGAGAAGAATTCATAGCTTCCCCAGAATGCCTTAAATCAACAAAGGTGTAAATAAACTTTGCGACCAGAGTAACAGTTGTCATGTTTATACTGCATTCAAATTAAAGCATTTTGCTTTGGCAGCTAGTGCAAATTCCACACAGATCCTGCTGAAGTTCAAAGACGTCAAATACTATACCTCATAGAGATCCCATGAGTTTTTTTGTCCATTGCTTTTTCTGTGCTCTTCAACTTCTTATCCTGATGAGGCATTGTGTATCACTATTATCAGATGGCTAAAAACAGACAGATAGAATTATATCATTGCAGTAAAAGCAACAAATATCTACTTACAGAAACAACTGATAAAATTTTTAAAAAAAAAAAAAAAAACAGCCCTACCATTTTCTCAACATGAACCCTGAGGCACCATATGAGGCTATCCTTTAGAATTCTAGGTATTACCAATAAAGTAACTAACCTAGCATACAGAAACCTTATTTTCCCAACACATGGGTAGATTACATAGGCTGTCTTGCTATCACACTTCATTTTTATTGGCATTTTTCCTTTTCTTGCATATTATTAACATTATTTCTCACTACGGATTATCTGTCTCACCGTGGATTATCTATTTATGTTACAGCAGTGCTTACAGTTTGTATCACACAAGCTGCTGTCCAGACAACAGAGAATATAATGGTTTTATAATCTAAATACACAAGCCAGATGAAGGGTAGAAAAAGGATGTATCTGACAGACAAATGAGATGCATACATAATGCAGTCTACCAAAGAACGACAGAAATTTTCAGTAGTTTGGAATCTGGATCTCCTGAATGTCAGCTGAATGCCTTATACCAATGTTGCCCAGCTTTTCTTGAAGTGGGACACACAGCTTATTTCCACAGCTGAGCAGAGCTGTATGGCCTGGCCTCAGCAGGGCCATTATCACATATAGGTCCACTGCAGACAAACATTCAGTCTGTAGGTCTGACTTCCCACAAAAGCCCAGAGCTTATTGTTCGCTGAAAATCTTATAAAGCCCTAGAAAGAAACAGACATAGAAAGAGGATAGTCAAGAGGACTCTCTTGCTGCCACGAAAGCAATTATATTGATGCAGATCCTCCTTCGAGTGAAAAAAGGCTGGTCAGGAACAGGCTAGGGCTGAAGAACTGTCCCAGAGAACTGTATTCAGCTGCAGCATAGAGCACCTCCAATTTAAAAAAACAAGGATGTAATACCACTGTCTGATCCTTTCTACCCATGTTACCATTCACTAAACACAGACCATTTGGATGTTCCCTTAATAACATTTTCCATATGAAATACGATAGCTTTCCTTTTCCCTTTGTGCAGTGTAGAATTCTTCTGCTATTGATTTTTATTCCTCTTCCTCAAAAGGCAAAGAAGAAAACTTGGCAGGAAATAAAAGCATTGTAAACCACCAGAAGCTGTTGCTTCCCAACTGAAAATCATAGTTATTTTGCCAGCTATACATTCTCGCATCAGACCCAGAACTACCCAAAATGCAACTGTTAGCAGTATGAACTCATGCACTGTATTAACTCACCTAGTAAGTGGACTGCAAGCCTAGCTCACCCATTTCTATTCTTTTGAACAAGCATTTACCCTACCACCAGAACACTTCTGGTGTATCAGTTATCACCAGGGTATGAATATAAGCAGGATCTGTTCTACCAGTCAGCAGACAAAATTCCTGAATTCAGATTAAACCAAATGAAGTTAGTTCAATTCATTTATTTCCTTTCCTTCAAAAGCAGTAAAAGATAAGAGAAGTCAAGTACATTGCTAAGCATGTTTAAGAATCCTCATGAGTAGGAATTTCCATGTATTATTTTAGTAATGTTTGTATTTTACATCATCTCCCCAATACACAAATCCACTCAGCATGTTGCTGAGGCATGACATGATGCAATCATCAACTCACATTTGCACACTAAGAAATACCGTGAAACTCACAAACTTGCTCATGAGTACATGCGTACAAAGAACAGATTCCAACCAATTAAAGAAACACCAAACAAAACCACACACAAAACAACTTGTACATGGGCAAATACAGTTAAAATTTTCAGCATCCCATTTAAAAAAGTAATCCTCGGGTTAAACCTCTAAACCCCGGACAGCAGGATTGCCAGTATGGCTAGGATTTAATCTAAAATAGTTAGGTCTTTTTTATTATTTACAAAATCTTACAACTGTAGACCGATCTTGCTTTAGGGCTGCCAGTCCAGTGCTTTTGCTGTTTGCGCTCAGTAAGGACGAAATAATAACAGCTAATATCTTAAAGGATCATTGCCATTACAGACCCAAATGTCCCTGTACAAAATTGAACCTGACAAACATCAAGCCAAACTCCCTTCACTGCTGTCTGAGAATGAAGAGATGCAGCCCTCACCCAGCTCTGAGGACACATCCCGAGGTTACCTCTCTGTTTCCTAGAGGCCACTAAGCCAGCATGAGTCAGTATGCACTTCAACAAAAAGAGGCCAGCTCTGGCCACATACTGACCCTGCACAACCTCTCTGGTCTGCCAAGCACAGCATCACTGCAGGTGTACAGCTCATTAGACTGAGAAACCTGACCCAGGTTACAAATAATCTCTTCTACTTTAACCCTGATTACCTTATAGCTTGTCCCCAAGTACTGCTGCTGTACAAGGACAGGTACAATATGCAGAAAGGGGCATCTATCCATGCAGCTTAAAGTGTTGTGCCCTTCAGCTTTACTACAGAGATAAACCAACTAATTACCAGCCATCTGTTGGTGAAAACAGTGAATCCCTTCCTCTTTCCTTCCCTCCTCAACATCAGACACTCCTCTCCATTTCTTCAGCTGACCCGACCCAAACCTGAGCCTCCTGAGAAAACAGTATGCCTCCCTTTGTATAGTTAGTTTTCTACCCATTTAGTTCACTGCTACAGTGGCCTGATGAGTATCTCTGCTGACAAGGCAGGGGGTTGGAATGCACAGCTGTAAACAGAGGAAGAGCAGAAATCCCTTTCATCAGTAGCCAGTCATTAAATCAAGTAGGTGCATTAGCACCACACCCTGAGTGAGGGGTAGGCAAAAGGAAACATCCCCCTGATTTCCTTTTATCAGCCATAAAACTGAGAGAAAACAGACACAAAATATTTCCTTACCTTTTCTCACAGTTATTTGACTTTCTCAAAATCACTGAATAATTTCCATTCCCTATGTTTCTTCTTTACTCATGCCAGCAGAAAATTCCATGGAGCCAGGCTATTAACTATCCTCATAACTATTCCCCCAGCTACTAAGCCAGCCCCATGAGTAATGTGTAAGAAACAAACCAAACACCACTCGCATTTCACTTAAGTTGTGCCAGAAAAAGACTGAGATCAGACAACTCTTTAAAAGAACAGAAACACATTAAAAGGAAAATGTCTTTACAGCATAGTCTTATTGAATTCCATTTAAAACAATAAAATGAGACCAATATTAACTAATTCATTTTAACTGGGTATAATGACATTTAATCAGTTATGTTAATTCAATTACATAGGAAGAGAGATGCATTCTGATAGTGCTGGCATGCAGGACAGGACAAGAAACACTCCAAGAACTCTGTCATAAATAAAAGAATTCACATGATGAGAAACGCGAGACAAAGGAATTACCATCCCAGGCTTCATCTGTGGCCCAGTCTAGTATCTGTCTCATATGACACAAGCACATAAAGCTTCAGGAAGTGAAAACAAACCCCCTAATAAAAAAAAAACGACAAAGACATATTGGAGGATAAATCTACCACCACAAACTGCAGTGTAATGGTTAAAAACTCTCTTAATCAAAAAGATGTCTTACATTCTTTATAATCTTTATTAGCAATAACTACTGGATACGGATAAGTCAACTAGTTGCTTGATTTACCCTTGAACTCCTTTCTTTATCACTCCAGTGGCTGAGTTCCACTATGTAATTATATATAGAAGGTTAACTGGCTTAAACTGGATAAGCAGTAGATATAACATATCTTGGCTTTAATAAGACTTTTGATGCTGTTGCTAGACAGAAACGTATCTAATACCATAAGCTGGGTGTGAGGTCAGATGAAAATTCACTCCTTAAAAAAGCAATCATTAACATATTATTGGCAAAATAGAAATGTCAAAGGAAGCATAAAAGATGACAAAAAGTTCCCAGAAGGTACTTTTCCTCCAGTCTGATGAAAGCAAAGGTAACTCTGGACTACTTCCCTCTTGTTCTCAGAGAGCACAGCAGTCAGGAGGATGGTTCACCACTGGTGACTGCCCACGTCTAAGACATTCTACACTGATGAACCCATAAAGACAATGTTTGAAGAATATTTCTTACACATTTTATTGACTGAATCAATAAGGAAATCAGCCCGTTTACTATATGTTAAAACTTCCACATGCATGTATTTACCTCAAATTTTATTTTGTTTAACAACTTCTGCAAAGGTCCTCTGAAGATTAGCTAGGACCCAATATGAGGTTCCTGGTTTTCCAATAAATCAAAATATTCAAGCCACTGCTGTTTTGGGTTTGTTTTTGTTACAGGTTGTCTGGCGGCGAGGAAGGGGTTAAGGTGTTGGCTCAGTTTCTTTAAATGGCTCATAAGGAGCTCCCTCCCCCCCCCCCAGGATTTGGTAACGGGGTGGGGAAAGGGAGTTTTCTGTAAGAAACTGCTTGGAAGGCAGGGTCCCTCTCAGGACCCACCCGCCCCAAGCCACAATCAGCAAGTTCCCCCCCCCCCAACCGCATGCTGGGCTTCTGCGAACAAGATGCTGTAGCCCAGCTCCCACCATGGCTCATCCGGGAGCCCTTCTTCCCGGGAGCTGATGAAGACCTCCGATGGCGGAGAAGAGGAGCAGGATATGAGAGATAATGGAACTGCACAGCACTCCGGTCAGCGAGAGTGAGCTTCTCCATCATTTTCCCTTGCCATGTGGTGAAGACAAGAAGCAGCCGTGGAGGACCCCACGCTGGGAATAGAAGCCCCACGCTGGAGTCAGGGGAGTCGCTGGGGGACTGGAACCCCGTTGGAAGAACGGCACATGGCAGGTGGGAGAGACAGTGATGAGAAAAGGAGCAGCTCGGACTGACTGCAGCCTCCCCCCACTTCCCCTCCCCTGTGCCGCCAGGGGAGGAAGAGGTACGGAACAAAGCCTTTGAGCCTTGGGACGAAGGGAGGGGTGGAGGAGAAGTGCTTTTGTGTAAGATGCAGTTTCTCTCTTTCAATACCCTGCTTCTTGTTGTAAATAGTTAATAAATTCAGCTGTTCTACTGTTCTCCACGAGTCATGTTGGTCTCTTGCCCGTGACCCGAAGTGGTAAGTGAAACCCTCCCAGTTCCCTGCCTCAGCCCACCAGGTGTTTGGGAAACTGTACCTGTGGTTTCATGGACCATGAGTTTTCCCTCTGCAGCACCCTAGTTTCAATGGAGCCATACATGGCCAGGCCTATGCTCAGTTTCCTGGACCCACGCAATGCAAGCCTCTGGGCTAATCTCCAGACTGTAACTTTTACCTGTAAATTCTGCCTAAATCTACCCTGGCAATCTCACAGTTCACAGATGTAGAAGAAAAGAGGATTTCTGAGGTCTAGCGAGCAGCTCTGTGTCAACACAACGATAACCTGTAGCTCTGTGAAATCTATCCTCTCTGCCCTCACTGCCAGGCAGACCTCGTGAGGGAACTGAGAGCCTCTGGGAATCACCTGAGATTGTTGGGAGTCATCTGAAGGCTCAGAGCTGGCGAAGGTGCAGATCCAGGAAGATGTCATGAGGAGGAACTGGGGAGGGCGGGGGCAGAGGGAACCCTATTTCAGAGGCAGTACTCCTAGTTTGTTAGGCAAGATGCCAGGCGGAGATGCACCCTCGAGGCGGCAGGCAGCACACTGCACAGACGGGACTTCACTCACAAGCACAGACATTCTCTGGAGTTTCCACCTTATTCATGAGTGAGCAGGCCTGGCTCAGCACTTCTTTTTTTTTTTTTTTTTTTTTTAATACCAAGCTGGATGTTTACATTCATTCCCAAATGCCAGCATTATCTTTGGACTTTTTTACTGTCGAGTTTGAAACCCGCACTTCTCCAGGACTTGATTATACCATGGCTGGAGTATGTGATCATCAGGTGATTCCGTGACAAAACCGTGACCCCTGGCAAGACAGAAGCCCGATTTTGTTGGCTCCTTCGTGCTCCGGCCCACGCCAACGCTCGCCCCCGCCACGGCGCCGAGGGCCCCTCGCGGAGCCCGCTCCCAGAGATGGGCGCACACCCGGCCCTCGCCTCGCGCACGCATCCCCGCCGCCCCCGCCCTGTCCCACTCACGTCATGGCGCGCCTCCGCTCCGTGTCTGGCTACGGTGAAGCTCCGTCTGCCGGGAACGGATTTGTCCCCTCTTCCACCCCGCGGCCAATCGCGTGCCAGCTTCTTCGAAAAGAGCCGGGCTCGCCGGCCAATCGCAAGCCGCCATACTCTGCGGCGCCCGGCAACCCTAGCAACCGCCGAGAGTGGTGGCCGTTGCCATGGTCACAGGGACGCCAGCCCCGCGCCGGGGCCGCCGCGGGCAGCCGCCCTCGGGCCCCGCCGTGCCCAGGCGCCACGGGGAGCGGCCCCCTCCGCCCTGGGGGGTCCGAGCCCAGCCCCGCCCGCGCCCCTGCCTGCAACAACAGAAAAAGGCGTCATGGAGCGCAGTAGAGTTTTATTGCTTTTACCAACTTTCTGAAACGTTACAAAAGATAATTTTATTCTAGCAGTAATTAAAAACAACAAAGGCTGGATCTTTCACATTAAAGACAAGTCCGACAGTTGTGTTTTCTCTACAAAACTGAATATTGATTCTACATTTGGAATAACGTTTTCATTTGCTTTGGGTTTTGTTATAAAGTAAAAAAAACATCATTGTAATTAGAAAAGCAGTCATAAAAAGTTTGAACCGTACAGTATGTAATCACATTTCAAAGAATCAGTGTTAAAATCAAAACTGCAGTTCAGTTACAGAGGCTGAACGCTGGAAGACACCTTTGCACAGGAGTATCAGCAACAATAGAAAGAAAAATACCATAAATTATCTGTCTTGCCAATAAAATAATTTAGAAAAGTACTGATACTCTAACTCATTCACTATTCCAAAAATCAACAGACAGTAAATTCAATATGCAAGTGTCTTTAGACTAACCTCTAATGCCAACTAAGAAGTCCTGTAAATTTTCACTAAAAATGCTACAAAATAAAATCGACTTAAACTACTAAGCAATTTGCTTTATTTATAGCACTACTTTTACACTGACTCAAAGCTATGTGCCTCTAGTCTTAAAATTTGCCATAAAATAAATTACTGTTGATATAAACAAAGTATTTCACACATTTGTACTGTACTTGATAATGAATTTGACCTAGATGAGTAATTAAAACATTACTAATCACATAAAGCAAAAAGAAAACCAAAATCATTGTGGTGCTCATCTAACAAACTAAACTATGTTTGTGACCTGAAAAGCATGAACCATTTATCTTATGATTTACAGAGCATATGTACAAGACAACGCCTTAAAATGGTGCAGGCTCTGCGACATGACACCTATTTGTTGCAGATAGATTTTACAGCCTGTTGAACCTGCCTTTGCAAAGGGCACAGATTAGGAAGCTACCTTATAAAGACAGAGGTGCAGTGAAGCAAACAGTTAAGTTATGGGAGAATTCTGATTAAATGTAGAAAAAAAAAATGGCCAAGACATTTGGTTGAAAAACCCTGACTGGGGCACCAAATGCTACCCTAACAGGTTTTATGACAACAAACTTGGCAATTACGAACATCTCACTGAATAATATTATGTTACGGCTGCAAAATGAATCTAGGAAGAAAGTGTAATTATCTCGGGCATATGTAAACAGAATGAAAACTGTGTCATTGTAATACACATGAAAATACCAAGAATGAGTCCTGTACAATATAATTTAAACATGAGACTGCAATTTTAAGTGAAATATTTTAGATGATAATTTAAATGGAGTGGTCAAAATTAAGACCTACACTTTATGTAAACATCCGTATTTATAAATAAATAAGAAAAAATAAAAGAAATTAAAAAAAAAAAAAAAGAGGGACTTCCTGAGGTGGCTCCGTAGCCGGACACACAGTAGCACTAAGCTCCATTCCGGGAAATCAAGGCATCTAAAAAAAGTGCAGGGCTGTTTATTCTCCTCTAACTGTTGGAATGGAAATACATTGGCGTAGTTTATACAGGGCTTAACCCCCTATGAAAAAAAAAATAAAATCAGTGCACAGCAATTATCACTGCTCTTTTGTATCTGTTAAGGCAAAACTTTGTATCTACATACAGTAAACTACATCCTTAGCCATTTTACTTTAATACTATGTGTGATTTTAAAGCAGTGAAAGTATAAAATGAGCAGTGAATCACTTGACCATAGATTATGAAGGGCTTTTATGCACTTAATACGAGATCTTCTTCTAGTCATATGGGAAAAAGTGCAAGCATAACATACTACTGACCAAGAACACTGGAACTAAGGGTCACTGTAAACTGCTTTGCAAATCATGGAATTTCTGGCACTGATTAAAATATCTACAAAATTAAAATTAAATACTGTAATTAGACTTGTGGGGCTTTGTTTTTGTTTCCTTTCAACTTTACTAGAAAAATACCCACTTCCTGCAATATTGACCAAAACTTAACCCTTCCGAAGAAGAAACCAGACACAAGATGTGCAGCACCAGGGAACCCTGATTTCCAGCATTAAAAGAGTTAAAAAACTAAGAGGCTTACAATAATTTTGGGGGTTTTGGGAAACTGTTATAGGACTATGAACATGAAGTGTAAAATACTACTAGGGGGACAAGTACAAAAGCAATGTATTGTGGATAATGTTATGTAAAGCGCCAAAAATATCTTCCCCCCTCCTTCAGCAAGAGCTACTTAGTAGTCAACAACTTTTTTTTTTATATATATAATGCAGAAAGTTTTGAAAAACGATCTACCATCTGCTATAGTTTCACTGTATCTCAGTTTGACTAGATGGAAAACATGGGTATTTTCTGAAAGAGCACATACTCAAGGCACAAACTACACTACTATTTAAGGAACACGTACACATTATCATTACACAGAATTAGTCAAATTGGTAATGCAGACCTCACTTGCTTTGCCACTGACCGAAGCCTTTGTTACGACAGTTTGGATAACATTATTCATATTGCTGTACACCATGATTTACTTTCTTTAAACTGTCTTCTTGGAATTTAGCCAAATGAAAAAAGGAAAAAAAAACAAACACATTACTTAATAACAACTACAGTTAAAGGGAATGGTAACAGCTCATGTAACTTAAAATGCTATTTTGAAATGTTTCTATTTATTCCCACTGATTGCTTTATTTTTGTAACATACAATTATCTTGTCTCCAAGTGACACTTCGCTGAAGCACACCAAAATTCCACCTCAAGTTCATTTTCAGATGAACTCTGCCCTCCTGTAGAATCAGCTCCTTTTGCAACTGTTGAGAATTTTACCATGTAGTCCACAGTAAAACTCCTAACTTTGCCAAAAGCAGAATTAAGCAAACATGCTAATTTTAAATGAGCACAGATTCTAATTAAAGCTATTGTAAATACGACCAGAAGGGGCCGGTGGCAATTCAGAATGTAAAGCAATCACTTCAGAAATTAAAGCCAAAAAAACTAAGGTATAAGGCAAAAAGAATATTAATAATGGAAACTGTGCAGGTAAGTGATCAAGATTTTCATTTATACATAAAATTCTCATTATTTCAAATATTATAATGCTAAACACTAGAACTTGAAAATGTAAGTACAACAAATGCACTGACTGTATCTTTATCAGTGAGCCCCAAAAAATCCCATTTACTTTATTAAATGAACATTTACTTTTTAAATTCATCTTACATGATAAAAATTTATACTAATTAAAATAAATAAAATGTTTAAAAATAAGTTGGTGTGCTATCATATATGCCCTTTACAATGGAGAGGATCAGAACTGTACACACAAATACCACAAGCAATTTGTAATCCATAAAATAATACTGATTATAAACCTATTACAGAATTAAACTGCAACTAATTTAATCAAATACACAATAAATTTAAAAATTAATTAAGCAAGAAATACGTTTGATGAGGACATGAAATACTCAAAAGTTTCAGTTTTAGAGCAGAGTAAATCAGATGCTGAAAGTCGATGGAAAAATGTAAGTAAAAACAGGAGCAAAAGAATTCAAAAGTACTAGTGTGGTAAGCATGTATAGCTTCCTATAGACCAAAAATTGCTGTCTGTACATCCAATGTATATTGTGTAAATACGGAGTGTCCAGAATGGCAAATACTGACTTGAGACTAAGTACAGTTACTGCACTCGTACTGTTGCTGGACAATAATGTAAAAATCAAGAGTGAATAATTAAAAAAAGGTAGCAAAACAGGGTATTCATATGTATTTTAAGAATTAACTAACCACCCGACTTAGGGCTCTGGGCCACTACTGTAAAATAGGAAAGACAGAATTCAGAAAACACTAGCATGTAGTGGACATATAAAATACAGTAGTTCTTGTCAACAGCACATTAATATTTGTTCTATGAAATCACAAAAAAAAGTATACCCTGCAAAAACAAGCAGTAATTGCCTGCATGGAAAACAAACTGTATAGCGTACATTATAAACAGAGGTATTCCAATATTTTAAGCAATGTGGACCAGTAATCGTCAGCGAAAGCTGACTTAACTTTTATGCACGTATTGACTATTGAAAATAATATGTATTCATTACAATCTTCCTATTTAAAATGAAAATAAAATTTCCAATAAAATAAATAGCTGGAGTGTGATTACCACTCATCTTATTTGTATGAAAATCTTCTCATTACACAAGCATATCTACAGTGCCCTAAACAATGGCAGAATTAAATACATGTCACTCCTTTTATTGGAAATCACACTTCAATGGTATAATATCCTGCAGTGATATATATACACACACAAATACACACAATTCCCCTTGGTTCAGTTCTATTAAGATGTTTCAGCATCCACATATTTCACAACAGGTGTATCTTCCACATTTATTTTCACACTTTCTGGTTTTTCAGGGCTGTTTGAAACCAAAGAGGAAAATGTAAGGTTTGGTTCACTTTAGTAAAGGTTAACTTTACAACATTTTATACTTAACAATGGACATTGAAAGTATTTATGTAAGGACACTTTTACAATGATGCATTTCTATTACATTCTAGTAATTGTTAAATACAGTAACAGTACAAGCTTAAAGAGAGAATCACCAAAATCTCATCTATACATACCATTTCCAGTCCCACTGCTTTTATTGATTCTATTGGTTTGGAATTGTTTTGCAAAACATCTTTTGGAAAAAGAAAACACCACAAAACTGTCTAGTTAAAAATACTCAAAAATACATAAGAAGCAATCTTATTAGAACTGCTTAATTGTTGGGCAGAGAAACAATTTTGTTCACAATACAAGACCAGGAAAAATTTCAGTCTTTTAAAATGAGGAACCACTCTTGTAACAATAGTGGATGACATTTAGAAAACTGCGTAAATGTCCATTCAAGTGGAAGACCCTAAAGACCCTAAATGGTCTGGTTGGCACCTGAACAACTCATACTCCTAGGGACACAGTCACTAAACAGTGGCTTATCCAAGGACAGAACAGAATGTCCAAGGCAGCTACAGGGCAACAGAAGAGAAATTGGAACAGTAGAAGAGGGAGTATTCTCTAGACAGGAATAAGATGACACATCTGTAGAGTTGCTCTTTAAGGAAAAAAAAAATATTAGAAATTCATGCAAAGAGAAACATTCTGGGATTCCTTAGAAAATACAAGTGTGGCTGGAGTCCGCAGAGTCTATAAAATATGAGAGATAGTGGATGCAGATACAAAAAGCAACCTAGATCAGTTCAGGAAAGGCAAACAAATATAAAAAAAATCAGTTCTTAAAAAAGGTAATCTTTTTAAGAAATAATGCCAACTCACACAACATATCACCTGGAATTCCAAAAGACACTGCTTGCTTCAAACTGCATCCTATCTGAAACCTATAATCTGAAAATAGCAGTGCCTAGAGAATATTTTTTACCACAGCACTAAACATCTGTTCACGCTATCAGATGAAGACAGAAAAACCTTAACAGAAGCAAGATGAAAAATTTACTGGGAATTACTTTTGACTGAGCCATGGTGACATCTCTAAATCCCTCCAGCACCCACTATACAAAAAGGAGTAGCATATACCTCAAAACAGCAACCAATTAATTGAGTTAAGGCTCAAGGAACTCCTGACTTCTCACATCTTCCAGATTCATGTAATATCAGATTGCCTCTTGAAACAGCTAGTTTCTGGCACCAGTGTCTCTCACTTTTAAATTTGTAGTTTTATCAAGTTCTTGTCCAAGATGCAAGTTTTACCATACTACTCTCTGGCAGGGCATGTTATGGAATCAAAGGGAAATGTCTTAAAACAAAATATGAAAGAGATTTGGAATACTGAGTATGACCTAAGTAGATCAAAACACCTTGCAAACCAGTCAGAAGCCTAATTCACTAGTGCTGCGTATAATTCTATCCTAATGTAACATACCCAGGAATCCGGAAAACACAAGATGGAGTTGTACTAACTTCTAACTACCTAAAAATCAAATCTAAAACTTTTAGTTCTTCTGGAAAGAGAAATACACATCTGTATCTCTTCAAGCCTTGTACACCCAATGACATAACGTACCAGAAGTATCCACAAACCCTGTAACAGATTTCTCTGAACTTAGCATGAAAGAAAACAATTAAATATGAGAGTATACTGACACATATACTCTTTTATCTCTCTAATGCCTCTGGTATATATCTTCCTGACAGTCCAGCTTGTATGGTATTAAATTTTTAAAAAAGTTTCAAAAATGTTTAAAACATTTATTTAAACATCTAAAAATGTTTAAGCAATACAGTCTAAAGATCCACTGAAATGTTGCCTGCACTAATAAGTCTCTTCAGCTTTTCCTATTGCAATACCTCCAAGTCCTCTCCTTGTCTCCTTCTTCACCCTTGGTTGACCTACTGTCTGGGAACACAAAGCATTATTTCCCTGCCTGGTTTGGAGCAATGCATGTGTCGAATAAACAGATGGTAAACAAGTGCTAACTGGCCAGTCACGACTGCTGTTTCCATGACACAAGCTAAACAGTACCCTATAGCTTGGACGATTATGTGTGAATATTCCCTCACCATCAACTCTTTCAATAGCATGTAATTTCATACAAAACTTGGCAATTTCTTATCTCTGAAACCTGTCTTCCTTTGATGGATTTGCCTGAAAGGGATCAATCAAAAGAATTAGTATATACAGAAAACAGGACTGCATAAGCTTAATTTTCCAAGTCAACCAGGCCAATTCTCCCCTCCTTCCTATATAAAAAATACAAAGCAATAGTGGCACTGTGATGGACCACTCCACAAATACCAGTCCCTATAAATTACAAGCCTCTCAGGAAGTTGAAGATATTCTGTATGAATATTCAGGATTTAGTTTGTTTCTCTTGATAGATTCAGCCACATAGTGAAGAAACTAGGAATGTATACCAGAATGATTCATTGCATATAGACTTTCTTGTTTTCATAGGGAGCTCACTGAGAAGGAGGTGTTTGGCAATCACAGAAGATGAATGTTAGTTTACAGGAAATGTTCGTAACACTGAAGACTCAGTATTTCATACCCAGTGAAAATAACATTTGAGCCAGGTTTAATTTTTAGAGAACAAAAATGAGCTGGGAAAAAACAAAACAATCCACCAACCTCACAAAAACAGAGAGCAGAACCTAGTGCAGCATAAAGCAACAATGAAAGTACTGGACTTACCTTTTATTTCCATTGGCATTTATAATGTTCAGGATCAAACAATTCCGATGCTCATATACAATCTAGTAAAGCTTTTAGAACCCCGAAGCCCATCAGAGCAGCATATAATTGTATTAAGCAAATAAAAAGTAACATTTAAATTGTAATAATCCGTTTCATTAAATAATTTTAATTCCTTATAGAAATTGTTTAAACTTCAGAGTAAAGAGCAAATTAAATTCAAATTCAAGTTCCTCAAATGTAGAAAGTCAATGCAAATTTACAAACCACATATTGCTCATTTTTTTGAAATACATTTCATGAAATATAAGTACAGCTATTAGCTTCCAAACACAAGACCACAGTTAGAAAATGTGTGAGTAATTATAGCTACCTCAAGTTAGCTCTGGTTACTTTGGCATTCTCTGTACTCATGGCAAGAGCCTTCCACTGTGCAGTTTTGGCCATTTCGTCTGATATGTTTACAACTGAGGGATCAACGCTAAAGAACAAACATACTTTCTGGTTAGTATTCAATACCTTGCAACATCATTGTACTTATTGTCACTCATAATTTACATCAGTTGTGCCTTCTTTCAATATTTACACAGCCAAAAGTTGAGTTCATCTCTTACAAATGTATTTAAACAAAAATTTGATAATTTCACTCACTAGCACTGCCTTAATCATATAGCATCTTAAAACAGTTCCTCACATAGATACCACTAAGACATTGAGAATATTTGAGAGATCTCTCATTTCTAAGTTACCTGTAACTTCAGAAAATTATTTTGCACGGTCAGAAACAATGAAATTAATCACACTTTTCTGCTAAGGCTTTCATAAATCAGAATTATTTTGGGTTGTTTCCAGGAAATAATCACAGGCAAAAGAGCAGATGTTAATAAAATTTTGAAACTGGCAACTTTAACTATTTAAAACTAGTACAAATCTGAAGTTCCAATTATCTAGACAGATTTCAAGTTAATTTTTTTTCCTGCAGAGCCTTACTAGACATTTTTCCAGAGTGTTTTGCCACTATGTCCCCAAGTCCTGCAAAAGATAAGTTCACCCTCACAGATGGTAAGCTTTCAAAACTTATTTCCCCCTTTGCCCTCCACATATTTATAAGTATAGCAGACTTAAGTGTTGTCTGTAGATATGCATTGTGTTCTGTTCCATACTTAAGCTTCAGAATCTATCCCAGGGTATCTATAAGAGTTCTTCAAATTGCACAGAAATCTTTCAAAGCCATTCTTCCTCAGGAATCTCCACAAGATGCAAGACAGCAAAATACATAGTAAACATATGCATACAGTTAATGAAATCATAGTTCTACTGTGACAGCAATTAGTAACTCAAATCTTTTTTCAAAAAAACTTTAGCATTTAGTATTTTTGTTTAGGTTGCTGAGTCTGATTAAGCCTGCTCTTAGAATACACAACAGCACTCAGCAGGAATATCTGCCCGATTCAAAAATCTGTCCCCAACTCTTAATCAGGGTAGACCTGACATTACACTAGATCCATACGAAAGCCAATTTTTAACCTAGGAACCCTTAGTATCAGAGCAGCAAAAAAGGCTAGCAAGCAATTTATCTGTCACATCTTCCAGGTGTGTTGAACAGCTGTAGAATACCTGACAACTAAGCTAAATAAAACCCCAGTAAAGGAGATACATACTGAGATTAAATGCCTTCCAGTGCTGAAGAAACCTTCCATTAGTGAAATCTGAGCACTCCATTTTCTGGAAGAGAACCAGTAACCCTGTCCTCACATTTACTTTCAGAAAATGACCTTTTAAAGTAAAAACAGCTGCCTGTAAAAAGTTTTTTTCTATCACAGAAATTACAGACTTTAGTGCTCACTTAGATGAATCAACAAAGAACTGCACAACTAGACTTTTTCTGAAAAATCCAAGTGGCTGGTAAAAACATGGCTCAACTGATGCTATTAGTTGCTTAATACTCAGTATTTCATGCACAATAACACACAAGTATTCCACAAAAACTGACCAAGGAAGCTTCTTCACCTTGAGTACAGCTGGTCGAAATTGAGTCATCTGATCTGTTCAGGATGGTCATGTAAATTTATAATTAAGATGGAGTTTTAAATAACAATGCAACATAAAAATGCTATTATAGCGCCATGACATATACCTTCATACTTCCTAATCATGGCTAAGTTACAAGTTTGGGGAAAAAAATTAGTTCAACTCATACACAACCAACTTAATACAAAGCAAATTACAGCATATGAAACAAAAACTTTTAAAAGAACATTTTATTATACCTGTATTTTAGGGTTTTTACAGGAAAATCCAAATTTGCTTCTCCATATGCAAGGTGTATACTTTCATCGTCCCCTGTCTGAAGCATTCTCTCTGCTTCCTGTAAATTCCAAGTAAAAAGTTTATACAATTACTCATGCAGCAGAAATCAAAAAAGTACCTTATGCTGACAGTTTTCACAGGGTAAGAGGCATTTCCCTGGAGGTACTGGAGTTGAATGTCGTTTAAAACCTTTTTTTTCCCAGAAGTATTTTATCCAGGTAGAGGGAAAGGGGGAATGGGGAAGGAGGGTGCTACAAGTTTTATAAGGAATTCAGCTGGCTGGTGCACAGTTAGGTAAGACTTTCCTGAAGCTGTATTACTATATTGCTGGTAACTAGCAGTTGGTTTTAACTGCAGCTCTGCAAGCACACACAAGCAAAATGGCCACCATATGATGAATGGTTTTGTGATTAATTTAAGCAGGGTAAAGATCCCTACTCCACTGCTTTTCTCTCCCATCCACACCCACCTTCTAACCTGGCAAAAGACAAAGAAAACATTTTGTGCTAAAAACTGCTTCTTTCCACTTCACTTGCGAATTTTAATCGCAAATTAAGAGTTATAGTTCATAATAACGTCATTGAAGCTGTGTCTTCTCCTTAACTTAATTGCCAACAGCAGTTCCTCTAGCATTAAAGCTTATTAGCAAAGAATTTTAATATGTGTATTTGGTATATAAGGTCATATGCTCAGGCCACTTAAAATTCTTTTAAGTCTCATTAAGTATTTTCTAGTAATTTTCAAGGTGCTTAGTTTGATTGCTTTCACACTTACTGCTTTCTCTTTTTTCTTTTTGTCATCTTCTGTCTTCTTTTTACTTTCTGGCATAAGATCATCAAGCCAGCTAAGCTCTCTTTTGGTGAAACATAAATCCATGAGCTTGCGAATAAACACTAATGCTAGAACCTTAAGGGAAATGGAATTCAGAAATGGAGTAATTTATATTAAACTAGTTAAATGGACAAAAATGCACACATACTTCCAGTACATTCAGAATCTTTAACTGAAGCCCTTTCTTGTAGTACTAGTTTTATCTCACTACAAAGTTATATAATTTCCACTTATCAATAGCTATTCCCAATTGAATCAGTTCTTTTCAGGAAATCAGAAGTCCTTGGGCTTCAAAAGTGAGCAACTTGTACCGGGGGTTCTTTTGTTTCTTTCCCCCTCCCTCCTTTCTAAAGGCAGTAAATATGTTCTGCAGGGATCCCAAATGATGCACGTACTCTTGGAAAATTATTAACTTGTAAAAGAGATAACTTACCATCATAGGGAAAACAACAGCAGCTGCAGAGACTTTAATCACCCACAACAAAACTAAACAAGTGAGCTGAACAACGGTAAAGATATGGACCTTCCAGAGTGGCACATAACGTAGATAAATCAGGTCGGGTTGATGTTTGGCTGGCATTCCAAACAGTTTTATACGGTCAAAAAACTGCATTGAAAAATGATATTATTCTTCAGTTAATTATTTTCTTCCCCTCCGGAAGGAAACAAACACTTTTAGGGGACTCCAAAAACATAAATTAATCCCAAATAAAATACTAGTGAAGGGCACTGAACATTCAAGGGGGTGGGGCTGGGGCTATTTTGTCAGGTTTTTTTTTCCCACTCTGATCACTACTACAAAATTTCACAGTATGTCAGAAAATTTGTTTCTCAGCTACACTACTGAAATAAATTCAGAAGAACTAAGGCGGCACAACACCGTAAGAACAAATATCTGAACATGACACTCAAAAAATTATACTACATACTATTCACACAATAAGAGCTAAGTTTACTATTGCTCACATAAGTAATGTGTTACAGTTTCCTTTNACTAACAAGGCTATCACCAGGATTAAAAAAGAAGTTCAGTCTTGACTGCCCATTCATTCAATTTTCTAGGTTGCAACCAAGATTTCTATTAATGCTAATTAAGCTGTTCTATATTTCTATCTGTTAGGAAATGTATTGAGACTATCAACATCATGAAATTGCCACACAAAGTTTTACTTTTGATCACTAATCTTGCATTTCTGGAGCAGATGAAACAAAAAACACATCATACCTACTGTACCATGAAAATCGTCTAATCATTCAGGGCTAAATTTTGCTCCAATAAGATCAGTTTAAATCTTACTAAGATAATCAAGTTGCCCACTGATTTCAGTGGCACATGCAGCAAAGCTTTCTTTGCTCCTGAATTCATGAAATTCCTGTGTCAAGAACAGCCAAGATACAATTCAAAATTCTTAATAAAAACTGCTGCTATTAAACGTGAACAGAAACCTTTACTGAAGCTTAAACAGTGTGGAATAAAACTATGCGTTAGGGATTCATTACTTCATATATGTGTGCGTGTGTATTTATATATATATATATATAAAGGTAGTCTTCACTGTAATCTCAATAATTTGACATGCTAGTACTTTATTTATGTTAACTTCTACTGCATTAAATTAGTTTAAATCCATACACGGGACAAAAGCACAGCCACCAACAGCTGCAAGGCTTTGTTCCCCTCCTTCTTTTGAACAGACAGTCACATTGAAAAATGTTTCATAAAGAGCAAATAGTAATAACTCCATTTCTATTATCCTTGATTCCTTAAAAAAAAGTATTAGTTTCTAAGAATCAGCTGTTAAAACGTTGGGTGAACATCTAGCTTCAGCAATCAGCACCATTATATTTTTATTTTGAGCAACAGAAAACCTATTTCAATATTTCTGCTTCTGATTCTGATAATTCCATTACACAGCTGAGCTCTTGGTAGCTTTTAAACCAGAGATTGTCAAATCCAAATACTCATTTTAATAACTGCTACTTCCTTACTGTTTTCAGACCTTTACAGTCTTTAACACATACATACAGTCAACTATTAAGACTTGATAATATATACCTCTAATTACTTAACCATAGCTGCTGTGTGTTCTTAAGTTTATTGCTTCCCATTACCTAAACTTAAACGGCCTTTAGAAGCTACTTTTTTGTGAAATGACTTGTGGTCTGTCTTTAAACAGACTTTTACAAAGTGCTTTAAAGGCATTAGCAATTATGCAATTTATGCTGTTATCTGCTATTTTGGCAACAAAAAAAGCCCCAGTTTTTAAATCTCTCCTTTTAACCACTGGATTTGAAACAACAAAGCAGAAGTTGAACAGATTTTACTCAAATCGGAGCAAAAAGCCAGCTGAACTTATTGGTTTTCCTACAATGAAGTCTTCAGAAGGGCACTATAGCTATAAATTAAGAGGCAAAGTGTACACTGAGGCCACAATATGACCGGCAAAAATCTCTACTACACTGTGATGATGCATAAAATAATCTTAACACTTTAAACATCAAAGGAAGTTTAATAAACTGAAGATAAGAATGAGAAGTGAACAATGTCAATTCTGATGATTACTGTTTCCTCCATTATATTACTTCTGCTCAAGTAACTTTGTATCTTTATCACACTCCTTTTCTCTCTCCATTTATGCACTCACATAAACACTACAGAANNTCATGAACACGGACAGTCCCATCAGGACAAAAATCATCAATCCCGTCACTCGCTGCTCCCGGATTCCCAAAAACTTTGGTTGCTCTCCTGGTGCTGAGCATTCAGATTCAACTTTCAGGCTGTTAACGTGACTTATAGACAGGACAGTTGCAGCAACAAACCACGGTAAACCCATGATAGAACATATTCCCAACATAACACCAACCATGAGCAGATCAAGATGATAACCACAGCCTTTCTGTAAAATTAAATGAACAAATCATTTCATAAGCTTTCTATTTATTTTATACCATCTTTATAACTTAGCTGGTAAATAACAGGTAACTACAAAAGTTAAGATACTTTGAGAGTGTCCACAAAATTATATTTGGTTTTTTATTGGTCAATATATACATTTATTTAGTAGCTGCTGGTAATGTTTCACAGACTTGCAGAATGAATCCTATTTAAAATAAACTCAACTTACACAACATTATAGAGTTATGTGAAAATTACTTTTACCTTCAGCTTATGCTCCTTCCTGTTTATAATAACAGCTGTTATTTGTTGATCCATGAAAATGAGAATGGTACACAGTAATGCAGGAACAGCAGCTACCAAGAGTGTCCACCAAGGATTGCTGCCAAGGGGATCTATGAACCATCCTCGGTCTTTTCTAGTGGGCTGAAAAAAACAAAGTATCAACAATAAGAATTAAATTACTAAGATAAAAATGCAGATTTTATTGCTGCAAACAGCTGCAATGAACAGACCAACGGTCTCTTAAATATGATTTAAGATTTTTTTCCAATAGTTTTGACCAAAAGACCAATTTAGCTGTTACATGTGAGCGTGACATTTACATGGAAAAAATTAAAACAAATCCATTCCATTCTTTCCTTTCTGCACATTTGCACAAAAGAATGTTTCCTTTTCAGTGGTATTATAATACAAAGCACAGTCTCTTCTGTCAGATAAGACATACATCCAAGACAAAAAAGGTAGATTACTTCATCAATTACCTTGTAAGTAAAAAAGATAAACTTAGGTTTCTATAGAATTCCATTGTTCTACTGTCCATGAAACAACAAGCATTTAAAAACTTAAGTTTTTAAAAATATTCTATTCCTTACTTCAAATTTCTCTGGAACATGAAGCTTAGGAGAAGGTACCCCCACAAAATAGTCAATCAGAACCATGATAACTATGGTCAGAAATACCGCAAAGTCACTGATGGTAGAACGTACCTATAAAGAAAAGACTTGTGGTAACTCTTGCTTTTTCATAATTATAATTTGAATGTATACAAAGACAATTTACTCCCCTATGAATAGTAAAGTCTTTTTATATTATAATATACCACTGAACATTATATATATTTTATCTTTTTATTTCAAAATTTAAGCTACCTGATAGCACAGCATGAAGTTGCAAAAGGTAAGTAATTCTTCTGTACAATTGTTCATCCAGTTATCTAATTTATAATTATTTGCTGCAAGCAGAAAATTACTTCAAATAACTCCTTCCTCATCTTCCTGTCCTCTCAAGCCTACTAGGAGGTTGGGCCACCACAGCTAGCATCTTGTAGCTTAATTCAATAACAACACTGAATCGTTCTGAAATCAAAATTTATACATTTGATATTTTTACAGATAGGGGGATAATTTACAACCGATTCAGGTTATTGAAGGTGATTTTATTAAACATTAGATACATATTGTAGGAATGAGCTGAGATTTAGAGAAGATCTAACCACTTTATTTTGGCTAGCAGAAGTAAGTTGCATAAATCAGTCCAAGGATAATAATTATTTTAGCCTCTACTATAAACAGGAATTCCCTAAGGAACCGCTCAGAACCCTTCATAAGTCAGCAGGTTGAGAAAAGCAATCAATTGTTCCGTACAGCTAGGTGAGGAAGACAGCAGCAACATTATCTCTCCAAATGACACCTGGCAATACCCATCAATATGGGGAGACAGACTGCTTAAGTCTGCTAATGTCTAGAACATCCTGTTGTAACTACAGGAAAATAGAGAGTAAACACTGAGTTTTCAGCAGTCGATTTATTTATTTACTCCAATGTCTTCATTTTCAGAATTATTAGCTCATTTTCTGGTTTTAATGTCTTTTTCTGCACTAAAAGAAATCTCTCAATAAGAAGTTCTGAAACAAAATAAAAAATTCAACAACGTTAAATTATACGAATGTATTTATCACAAGATCACTACAGTCTCTCATCAAAATTACCTTAGTTGGAAAATAGCGTTTGGTCTTGAATTGCTTCAGGAAAGAAGAGAGGAAAAATGTTGTAAAGAATAATATGACAGACCAGAAGAGAACATCTGGAATATATGGTCCATGATGGCCACAAGCTGATCCACGAAATACACCATGAAATTTTAAACACTCCTGCAAAGAGAAAAACTCTTTAAATTTCTATGCTTTATTCATTTAGCACGTTCATCCTAACTTGTATTAATCAAGACTGATACTACGTGGGTGTTTATTTTTTATATATACATATATACACACACACGCGCGTAGCTTTTCTTTACTCACAGAAACTGTAAGGTTACTCCATGCTATGTTTTCCACAGACTTATTCATACTCCTCCAGACCTTCAAGGTTTCATTGCTGGCTTTCTCAGGCTCAGAACACACACATCTGAAGGAAAGAAAAATAATTTACATGCTTTCAAGCCTTACACTCCAAAATGCATCAATTTGCAGTAATTTCAAAAATCCTAAAGAGTTTGAATCAGATTTTAGCCTAATCTTCTAGGAAAGAAACAGAGTACAAGACTCCTCTTTACATGACATGAACTAGGATTACTGGTGGAGGGGGAGATGAAGAACCAAAGAAGCAACTGCTCAGGAGGTTTGACAGATTGGAACAAAAAAAACAAACTACGTATTTTAAAGAATGAGAAGCAAGCAAAACGTTAACTATATGACTGATCTGCCAGGGTTTAAATAGAATGACACCTGAAAAATACAATTAAACAGATAACACATGCAGACTTCTATATAACGTGAATAAAAAGATGAAGATAAAAAGATGAAGATAAAAATCCAAATGACACCACGTAAAAACAATCCTATACTAACATATTTTGTATTATTTCTAAGGATTTCTACATAATTGGACTAACTTGGTGCAAATAGTTTTCAACAGCTGTGTACTGTAATTAAGGGTTTTTTCCTACACAGCATAACATCCCACAATGATTCAAACTTCAATTAGTCCTACGGTACACCAACACAAGAGAAAACAGAGACTGAAACTGTTACATTTTTAAAAGTTGGTGTAGATGACACAGTTTCAGCAACTCCTTTTCAAACCAGGCATGTCACTAGCCTCTAGATGTTTCCAAGTCTTTTCTAAAATGCTGGTAGAGTTAGCCATTTATCTTGCACTTAACATGCCTTTTGATCTACACATGACCAAAACTGGTCACCCTGAATTCAGACACCATTTTTGAGTATGTAGTGGACTAACTGAAGATATAAATGCGTAAATTGCTCAGATTTAAAGCAACTGCATACATGCACTTTTAATAAGTTTTGAAGAAGTAAAAGTGCCCCTCCCTAATGCAACGGTTTGCAAACTTGGGCTGCAGAATCCTTTCTGTCTGACAGGTTGACAGGAATGCATCAGTTAAAAGAAAACCCAACACACTAAATATTCAAGCACACCAAACACTATTCAAGCACACCAAATCATAAGCTTAACATCTAAGCACTTATGTAGAAGAGCAACAGATAATAAGCAAGAAAAAAGGATTTTTCTATGAGATTCATCAAGACACTGAAAACCAAAGAAACATGGAAGGGCAAAGTTGCATCCTGATAGCATGAAGGTAAAGGAGGAAAAAGCACTAAATACGCATGGACAAAAAGAATCTAGATTTGTGAAGCACAAAGGGAACTTCACAAAAAAAAAGTAGTAAATACACTTTTTTTTAATAACAGAATACTAAAGAAACAGCAAAAGGAAACTGAAGAATATTGGAAAGCAGTAATTCCTATAAGCTAGATGCAAACAGAGTAACTTAAGAAATCTCAGAAGAGAAAGGAATTGCAACAGTAAGTATGATGAGACGAAAAGAAAGCATCTTTAGTTGTTGGTCAAGACAGCAACACAAACAAGCACACCAAAGGAAGACCAAGAGACAAACTTCTCAACAAAAGCAATTAACATAAAGATTGCAACCAAGCGCAGGTAAGTGGAAATCCATGAAGAAAAAAATAAAACAAAACAGAAGAGTATTTGAGGCTGTCTTCTGTCTCACTTAGCTGAAGATGCTTGTTCCACACCCTCTTCCCCACTGGGGGAACAGAGGTTTTTAAAAAAGAAAAAAGGAGGGGAGGGGCGGGGGGGAACAGGGAAAAAAAATAAAGCAATTGTATAAGGCTGGATCTCCCACGGCTTCATGACAGGAAACAAAAGTACAGGAAAAACCAAAGCTGAAGTCTGTGGCATGTCCCAATAGACACGTGACACCTTACAGAGCTAAACCAAGGAAATGTCACACCTTCCTCTCTCCACCCTCGTGGCCTGTCTATGCTAGTGTACAACACACAATCGGGTGGCAAGGGTCAGAAGACCTACATACCTATAGTACAGTTTCTGCCAGACTAGTGAATTTAACATGCTCCCAACCAGAGTCCAGTGATGTCCCAGAGACACTGAAAGAGAACGATAAGCAGCCAGGAGAAAGGGGGAAATTAGGAAGTGAGAATTCTCCCATGGCTCACTCCTGGCAAAATGTCCTGGTCTTAACAGCTGTTAAAGACAGGAAAGCGAGTTTAAATGCTATGTGTGAATGGAATGCAAGCAGCAGTCTGAGAAGGCGTTTGCCCAAAACTGATCAGGTTGAAGAGGAAGATGATGACCATCACCTGGATTAAATAGTAACAAAGGAACTACAAGAAGACCTGGGGGAGGGGGGGAAGAATCATTCTGAAAGGAAGTACCAGAGAACCACAAATATTTGTAAAAGCGATAAGAGATCTTGAGTGGAAATACAATAGTCAAAACCTGGTTTGACACTGCCAGAATCACTTTGCATGCATTATGATCTCTGCTTCAGGCAGGGAAAGCCGCTGCCTAGCAGGATGATGAGTAGTCTGTCCTCCAACCAGGGACTGACTGCAGGGTGCACCAGGTAGGGACCCCCCCCCCCCCGGCGTATGAACAAGACCTCGCAGAGGGCTCCCTCACCAGTGTGTGACTTAGCAGACTATAGAGAACCATACAGGTACAAATAAAGCTGGAGGATGCATCTCTGCAACAAGAGGGGAGCACTAGCAGAGAAAACTGTTCTTCTCAAAGATGTTGTGTGACTGTAACTCACATCTTTGCAGCTGGAGGGTAAATATCGGTGTGGGTGCAACTAGGTGCAACTAGAACTTTGGGGATTAGTAACAGAAGACAATTCAAAAATGTGTAGGTCCTTACTAGTATTTCTTAAGTATCTTGCACTGTGGTTTATTTGCTGTATTACTGACACTGATCGTGAACATATACATGGATCACTAATCAACATCGACATCATTGTTGATGAATCAAAGAACAGATTTGCTCTTGATTTGCTTTCAACTACATGAAATGAGCAGTTTCTCTCAGCAACGGTTATCAGGATCTCCTCCTTCTGGCAGGTGTGACCTAGTAACCCAGTTCATCATTGTTCATGAAACTACACCATAAGCTTGTAAACTCCACACTGAGCAGCAAAAAATAAAGCAGCATTCAAGCATATAATCAAAAACCAAAAAAGCAGAGTGTCAAGACACATAGAATAAAAAGTACTTAATGCTAATTTCACTGTACACACAAACTCTTTTAATTTGGAAGTGGTACAGCTGCACACCAAAAGGTAGTGTATTGGGTTTGTGTCACAAATTTTTGGTAGCAGGGGGCCATATAGGTGGCTTCTGCAAGAAGATGCCAGAAGCTTCCCCTGTGTCTGACAGAGCCAATGCCAGATGACTCCAAGACAGAACCATTGCTGGCCACAGCAAAGCCCCATCAGCGACAGTGGTAGCGCCTCTCTGATAACATATTCAAGAACGTGGGGGAAAAGAACTGTGGCGCAACAGCAACCAAGAGAGAGGAGTGAGAACATGTGAGAGAAACAACTGTGCAGATACCAAGATCAGCGAAGAAGGAGGGGGAGGAAGTGCTCCAGATGCCAGAGCAGAGATTCCCCAGCAGCCCGTGGTACAGCCCATGGTGAGGCAGCTGTGCCCCTGCAGCCATGGAGGGTAACGGGGGAGCAGAGACACACCTGCAGCCCAGGGAGGACCCCACGCTGGAGCAGGTGGATGCACATAAGGGAGACTGTGACCCAGTGGGAAGGTTCATGGAGGACTGAAATGAAATGGTTGAGTTCAAGATCCCTAGGGAGTCAAAGAGGGTGCGCAGCAAACTCACTATGCTGTACTTCAAGAGCACGGACTTTGACCTCTTCAGGGACCTGCTTGGCAGAGTGTCGTGGGACAAAGCCCTGGAGGAAACAGGGGCCCAAGAAAGCTGGTCAGTAGTCAAGGGCCAGCTCCTGCAAGCACAGAAGCAGTGCATCCAGAGAAAGAGGAAGTCAGGCAAGAATGCCAGGAAACCTCCGTGGATGAACAAGGAGCTCCTGGACCTACTCAGGCACAAAAAGAAAATATACAGGGAGTGGAAGCAAGAACAAGTTAGCTGGGAGGTATACAAAGAGGCTGTCAGAGCAGCCAGGGATCAGGTTAGGAAAGCTAAAGCCCAGACAGAATTAAATCTAGCCAGGGACATAAAGGGGAACAAGAATAATTTCTACAAGTACATTGGTAATAAAAAGAAGACTAGGGAAAATGTGGGCCCTCTCCAGAAGAAAACTGGAGACGTGGACATGACAGATATGGAGAAAGCCGAGGTGCTCAATGACTTCTTTGCCTCAATTTTCACAAGCAAGGGCTCTGGCTGCACTGCCCAAGTTGCAGAAAGAGAAGGTAAGAACTGGGAGAAGGAAGATCTGCCCACTGTAAGTGAAGATCAGGTTCGAGACCATCTAAAGAAGCTGAAGGTGCACAAGTCCATGTGACCTGACGAGACCCATCCACTGGTCCTGAGGGAACTGGCAGATGAAGTTGCCAAGCCATTAACTGTCATATGTGAAAGGTCACAGCAGTCTGAGGAAGTTCCCATGGACTGGAAAAGGGGAAACATAACCCCCATTTTCAAGAAGGGTAAAAAAGAAGACCCAGGGAACTACAGGCCAGTCAGTCTCACCTTGTGCCTGGCGAGATCATGGATCAGAGCCTCCTGAAGGCTCTACTAAGGCACATGGAAAATGAAGGAAAGGTGACTGGTAACCAGCATGGCTTCACCCAGGGTAAATTGTGCCTGACAAACCTGGTGGCCTTTTATGATGGAGTTACAGCATCAGTGGACAAAGGAAGAGCAATTGATGTCATCTACCTGGACTTCTGCAAAGCGTTTGACACTGTCCCACACAACATCCTAGTGGCCAATTTGGAAAAATACGGATTTGATGGATGGACCACCTGCTGGAAAAAGAATTGGCTTGATGGTCACACTCAAATAGTTACTGTCAATGTTACAATGTCTGAATGGAGACCAGTGATGAGCAGCATTCTGCAGGGACCGGTACATCTTTGTCAGCAACATGGACAGTGGGATTGAGTGCACCCTCAGCAAATTTGCCAATGACACCAAGCTGTGTGGTGGAGTCGATGTGCTAGAGGGAAGGGATGTCCTCCAGAGGGACCTGAACACGCTTGAGAGGTGGGCTCATGCCAACCTCATGAAGTTCAAAATAAGGCCAAGTGCAAGATCCTGCACATGAGTCGAGGCAATCCCAAGCACAAATACAGGCTGGGCAGAGAATGGCTTGAGAGCAGCCCTGAGGAGAAGGACTTGGGGGTGTCGGTAGACGAAAAACTGAACATGAACCGGCAGTGAGCGCTTGTGGCCCAGAAGGCCAATCGGATCCTGGGCGGCATCAAGAAAAGCATGGCTAGCACATTGAGGGAGGTGATTCTGCACTTCTGCTCTGCTCTCGTGAGGCCCCACCTGCAGTACTGCATCCAGCTTTGGACCCCAATGCAAGAAGGACATCAAGCTGTTGGAGCAAGTCCAGAGGAGGGCCATGAAGATGATCAGAGGACTGGAACACCTCCCCTGTGAGGACAGGCTGAAAGAGTTGGGGTTGTTCAGCCTGGAGAAGAGAAGACTCCTGGGGGAACCTTATAGCAGCCTTCCAGTATCTGAAGGGGGCCTCCAGGAAAGATGGGGAAGGACTTTCTACAAGGGCATGTAATGACAGGACGAGGGGTAATGGATCTAAACTGGAATAGTGCAGACTTAGATTAGATATTAAGAAGAAATTCTTTACTGTGAGGGTGGTGAGACACTGGAACAGGTTGCCCAGGGAAGCTGTGGATGCCCCATCCCTGGAGGTGTTCAAAGCCAGGCTGGATGAGGCTTTGAGCAACCTGGTCTAGTGATAGGTGTCCCTGCCCATGGCAGGGGGGTTGGAACTAGAGGATCTCTAAGATCCCTTCCAACCCAAACTATTTAGGATTCTATGACTGTCTCCCATGGGAGGGACCCCACACCGGAGCAGGGGAAGGAGTGTGAGGAGTCCTTCCCCTAAGGAGGAAGGAGCAGCAGAGACAACATGTGATGGACTGAGCGCAACCCCCACTGCCTGTCCCCCTGTGCCACCAGGGCGGGGGGGAGAGGTAGAGAATTCAGGAGTGAAGCTAAGCCCAGGAAGAAGGGAGGGGGTGGGGGGAAGGTGTCTTAAGATTTGGTGTTATTTCTCATTATGCTACTCCAGTTTTATCAGTAATAAATTAATTTCCCCAAGCTGAGTCTGTTTTGCCCATGATGGTAACTGCTGGGAGATCTCCCTGTCCTTATCTTGACCCATGAGCCTTTCATTGCATTTTTTTCTCCCCTGTCCAGGTGATGAGGGGGAGTGACAGAGTGGCTTGGTGGGAAGGTCAACCCACCACAGGTAGATAATAAACAACTACCACAGAAATAAATCAAATGCAAAAAAGATACACCTAAATAGCTTGCTTATTGCATTCCTTAAATGAACCAAAGTTATTTTTGTATTCATAGTTTTACTAATAGTTACTGTGATGAACAGAAGTAAGAGTTCTTCTCAGTCAGGAAAGAAAAAAAAATGTTTGTATTGTATTTCCCATTATTACTCTTCTTTCTCTCAAAATGTAGTTTTTTAAAAGTCAAGTATTCTCCATAATAGTAGTAGAAAGCATCACTGTTTAAAGACGTTAACTCCCTAGTCACAGCACGTGAAAGTTGCAGAAGCTCTCCATGCCTCAGGTACCTGGAAATAATCCTCACCCAGGTGAGGCAAACTGTCATGATTTCTAGAAGTGGCAAGGCAGAACTCCTGTTCTTTTAATCCAGATTAAAAGGCCCCCAGACCTTTAATCTCCAGGCTGACCTTTAAAAAAGCTGCAGTTAAAGCAGACATTGTCACCCCCTCTCATCCCTTCCAACCACCCATTGCTAAGACAGAAAATTCAATTCCACAGCATGGTGAATAGAATTTTTCTGAGGTTTCTCATGCCCGTACCACCCCCAGCATTCCTCCTACCCTTCCACAGAGAGGCACACATTGCAGTTTAATAACTGGTATGCTTCTATACTATAAACATTTTCCTTATGTATTTTACTAACAGATAGGAACTTGATACTTACGAATATAGAGTCAGTTTATCCAAATCATTGTGCATATTGAAGGCATACTGTTCTCCCAAATCAAAAAGCTTTTCCAATGCCTCATAAATAAATATGATGCATATAAGTGCTGCAAAAGCTTCCTCAGTAAATCGAGTGATATAACACACAAGGCTGCTGGCATCTGTGGCTACAAGCACTATGCACAGAAACGCAGTCCACAGACCAATGCTAGTTCGCAGGGAGAGGTAGGAAAGACTGTAATCCCTGTGTGGAGAAAGAAACAAAAGTATCAGCTGAGACAAAAGTCACCTATACTACAGTCCATTTGAAAACAGATACCAAGGCCAAGCTCTATCGGTATTCACCACTTTTCTTATCCTTGATGTTGGTTCTGAGGAAGCAGAAACTTTTCTGTCTCATCTTCCACCAAAGCAAAGCAACACTGCAAAGTGTTTCTAGGAATGAGGGTGCAATGACCTAGCTTGGGAAGCAGCGTGGGGATGATATTTCCAGACCTACTTAGATGCTTTCTCCTAGCAGGCAGCTCAATCCCTGTTTACCCCTGCAGATAAAAAGCCAACATCTCCACACAGTTAGAACATAATTTCTGTTTAAGTCCTAGCCCCTTCTTATCACTGATTTTCTCATTAAGGCTCACCAGTGCCTCGCAGCTTTGCCAAACCACATCCACCTTAGTCTCTTGCTGCTGCATTTACATCTCCATGGCCATCCACTTTTAATGCACATCTGCTTTCAATTACAGCTATTCTAACAGGCTAGGAAGTTAGAAAGTGCACAATACAAGCATCACTTACCTGCAAAATTTAAATAATATTTTTTCAAATACTAGAACTGGTCCGGTGCTCCCCAAAATAGTAAGAGGTTGCCCAGCAAAGAGAGAATAGGCAATCCCAGTTAATGAGGCTCCAAAGAGAGACTCTATTGCACTCTGTTTGGGGGAAAAGAAATTGCTGTAACTATGCTGCCTGTCAGGTTAGTGTTTAGCATCACATCTGCATAAATAGTTTTAAGATGCATTAACTTAGAAACAAGACAAGATATAAAAACATTGCAATTAATATTGATGTTTGAGACAAAAATAACACAGTTTTGCAGTAACAATACCATGGACAAAAGATTTTGAAAACTTCACTCCTAAGAAACATAAAGCCTTCCGTAACCATGAGAACAATTTACTAGTGCTGCTAGCTATGAAGGAAAAACCAACAATTACTACAAATCTTAAAAAAATCAAGCCAAAACTAAAAAGCAAACCAAAACAAAGCCACATTACTCAACATGTAGTTTACGGAGAGAATTATCTGTCTCTGTAAAGAAAATAAGAGATATATATACATATTGCAACATACCTGTACTGAAACATGATACGGTGTGCCGTATCAAACCTGCATCAGTCAACCAAGCATGACAAAAGAAAAAACTGACAGGCAGAGGTGCAGGATAAATTACTGAACAATACTGGTTTATGTATACATGACACCAAAAATAGATGAGCAGTAAACCAATGTCCCACCTGGTAATGCATTTCTTTTCACTGAAGTAAGATATCTACTTCAGTTTTTGAATTAAATGTTTTACTGTAACATTTTCTGATAAAAAGAAGTTACAATGCCCCTCAGAAGAGAGAGGCAGGACTTTTTAGATCCTAAAAGAATATTAAAGTTACTTGAAAATAGTTAACTACATCATTTACAACTATGAGAAGTCATGGAGTACAGATTAAAGGGTTCCTGGTGGAATTTTTAAGTGTTTGCTATTTTGCAATTATGCAAGCATAAGGAAACAATATTTATGCAAACTTAAGCTCCAGTTCAGGAAAGCATCTGAAACTGGGGAAAATGGTTTGCTGAACTGGGGCTATTAAAAATGAAAACATGAGTACTTTGTTGGTTACATTAGAAAAAAAATAATATATATATAATCCCAGTCTCTCATTCTATTACCCTTGAATTAGTGCTTTTGGTTAGTCAATGCATTAACCTTGGGGCTTTCAATCAGGGTGGCAGGGACAGGAGTACTGTGGAGGTGATGACCTCTGGGAATGTGAGGGAAGGTTTCAAACACAAACTGTGTACCTTACAATGTCAGCTACTGTGCTTGAACATGTGTGTGCAGTAACTAAATTTTATATTCAATGATGCACACCAAGTATCTGAAGGCAGGAACAAACCCGCAAACAATTCCAGATTGCTAAAAGAAAGAAGGTGTTTAAGAATCAAGCTTTAAAAGGAGCATATTTTCATAATTATACATTACATATATTCAAAAATTACATCAACATTTTTATAACCATTCCTACATTTAGAGTGGAAAAACAACGCACAGAAAAGATATACTTTATTTCTGTATTTGCTATCAGCTTGAAGTGCTGCATCAATAAACAAAAATCTAAGTCAACAGCATTACTTGAAAGAGATAAAACAGTTACCTACATTTTAATACAGTACAAGCTTAAATACTTGATCTAAGTATCAAGAAAAATTTTATAGCACCATAAGATTTACCAGAATCTTAAAATTTGTAAAGGACACATATGAATACATCTTTCCCTCTCCCAAAAGGACAAAGCCCTGTTTCTTCGTGACAGATTTAAAAACAGAAAATACACTTCAAACTAGTTTACTCATAAGCCAATTGACACAAACACTAAGTTATTACTATTGCTGATGTTAAGTATTCTTTCCTTGCTCCAAAAACCAAAGTGCAATGATATTTTGACTAAAAAAGTGCTGGTGTTATCTACTGCCCAACATAACGCTACCAAAAATTTTCTACGTGTATGGTTTATGTTCAAGTCATTTACAATGAAGAGTATTTTCTGCTCATAAACCTTAGCCACTTTCTTTGATTGTTAAAAACATACCATTAGTGAACCATATACATAACCTATATTACTTAAACATACAATTGACTGCTACCCACACACTGCAGGCATTATCATCCTCGTAGGCCTACTACTCAAGGCCAGTACACGTTCTTGACTATCCACCTTGAGCCTCTGACTGCCTAAAGTAGGCCTAGTGGGATGGTGCACCTATACTGCTATTCATTATTTTTAAGTAGCCAAAAAGAAGGCAATGCAAGCCCTTTCTCAATTCATGAAGCATTTCATCTAGTAAGGCAGGATAAACATTTTTTACCTCCACTGTGCATCTTCTCCTGTTCACATGGGTTCCCCACATTTTCCACAGCAATTACCTTTTGGGGAAGATCTGCTTTGGGGCAGGCTAATCAAGTGCTGTGGGTAAATTCTTCAAATACAAGTGTAAATAAATGAGACAAATGCACACAGTGACTTGCCTCTTAAGGTCTAAAAGCCTGGCCACTACCATTCTTTGTACTCACTATTCTGCCTTGTGTAGCTTCTCCCAGGAGCCCTCCAAAAGTGATTACAGGAGACATACAGGCACAGTATAGGAAAAGAATCGAGGCCAGGCACTGCAGGCTTAATGCATCCTTGAAGTCACTCAAGAAAAAAGGTGCTTTCCTTTGGATGTCAAGTATCAAACCACCAAAAAGCCTAAATAGGTGAGATGAAACTCGTCAAACTGTACACTAAAGGATTCTAGCTAGTTCAAAAACTATGGGCTACACATGACTGCCAGTGCCTATTGCCAGCACAAATTAGCTATTTCATAATCCAGATTAAAGCATAACAGTTTAAAATGTAAATGAGAATCTTATCTATTCTGATTCAGTAGTATTCCAAATTCCAAAGTAGTTATCCACATTTTTAAAAGCTGGCTAGGTATTTTTGTATATGGGCTAGATACTGAAAAAAATATATTTGCAAACAATTTTACCTAAATAATCTTTTAAGTCAAATCTGTCTTCTGATATTCAAAACAAAGAACAGAAGTAATATGCTAAACGACAACCAAGACCACTGCATTGACACATTTCAATAGTACCACTCCAATCAGCTTTTTGATTCCAATACTCTACACACATATGGTTAGGTCCATAAATAAATTTGGGTCTATCATTTCTAATAGTGTTTTCATCTGGATATGTAAAACCAAACTTATGTAAGTCAGTTAACCGGGTAAGTTATTAGTAAGAAATAAAAAGCTTATGGCAGTTTCAAAAAAATTTTCAAGACTCCAAAACATTAGATGTAATTTGCATCTATGAAAAATGATTTTATTTTCAATTATAAAAGAAAAATAAAATATTCCATTCCCAAGAAAAACAACAGTCTCATCTAGAGGTAATTCTGTGGGCAAAGATGAACTTCTCAGCTCCACATACTGTCTGCAAAAAGGCAAAAAGTAAGTATAACAAAACCAAAAGGATAAAAATGAACACAAATGTTGTAAAGTCTTTCTTGCAAGGGTATGAGAAGGATGCACTTCTTTTGAAAGTTTATAATTTTGTGGATAACAACCCTGAAAATCTTTTCCAGAATTTTTCAGCTGATTTAATCTCTGCTCTCTCATATGAGGTATTAAGGTTTAATCTTAGCCAGGTATTTCCAATGTTTGGGACTATTCTGTCAAGTATTTCAGAATTAACAGAGAACAATGCAACTCAACTGAAATAAATTCTTTCAATTTTATTTTAAAACTAAAAGAAACCTAACCAATACCAAATTATTTTTTGCCACTTTATATTCCTTGTTGCTCCATTTCGTACACATTTAATAAAACAGGTTTGCATTAATGGAAATTTTTAGTACCTAGCCCAATACTGAAAATTATATATTCCTGCTATAATTATGATAATTGCATGCCCTTGACAATTAAAATTAAAATTCAACTCTTAAAAGTCACTTAGTTAAATTAGGCAGCATCTTATATTAAATCCTTTGCAAATGTGTTGAGAAACATTGCCACACACTTGAAAGTGCTTTAAGCAGACTGGCATTTATAGGCAAGAATCCAACACTTAAAAAGGAAAAAGGATGCACTCTGACACTTACACCATGATTTTTAATGATTGTCATCATTAAAAACTGTGAAGATTTATCACTTTTATTTCTTTATGGTAGCTAGTATTTAGGGAAGTGAACACACCTTCCAGTTCTCTCAAGTTCAGGTCCAGCATGATGGCCTTCTTCTTTGAGAGTCTCTCCTGTAGGGGTAGATCCATTGGGAAATTTAGGTACCTTCCTTTTCTCCTACAGAAAAAAATAAAGAAGAAAAAAAAATCATACTTTGAGATTGCCTCTACCCTAAAAAGTATAACTGAAAGACAGCATGCAGACATTCTGTCTTCCAAACCTTTTTCATATTCCCAGCTTATCAGCAGTCCTCCATTTGCCAAATTCATCTTTTGTTGAGTACAGACAACTAGAACTGTACAACAATCTCAAAAATATTTTATTAGTGCCTTGCACAACAGTATTAGTCTTTCCTCTTTCTGCAAGAAGCATTTCCCTCAGACATGATGAAACAAAGCCTACCTTTACAAGACACAGCAGAGGCTCAACCA
>VZTO01013514.1:3377-21450 GCA_013400615.1 Syrrhaptes paradoxus
CCTCTTTCTTCTTTCTTGTTATTAGATGCCTTTGGTCACCTTTGCTGCCCCTCTCTGAAATTCTTCCAGTTCTTTGTCTCATTAGTACTGAAAAAATAACAGGAAATAAAATGGTCCAAAATTTGTCCTGCTGCAGAGTGCGTTCATAAATTTTATCTCTTTTAGGACGTGTGGCACTTCTGTTGGCACATTGTGCTTGGGAATTTTCGTGGCCATCTGTCTCTGTAGCACTGACCTGTTTCAGTACTAGCCTCAGCCAATTGCATGTAATTTTCTGGGTTGGGACTATCATAGAAAGGCTTTCATAGATCCGCTGTCGCAAAAGAAGTGGGGAGGATTGCTTTGCAAATGTGAGGTCTCGTGTTGGAATGGGGACATACAAGAGTTGCTGTTGATGAGGTGATAAGGAAACCTTTATACAAAGTTCACTTGGTTTCTAACCCCGAATATAACAATACAAATACAAGAGAAACAGTGTTATCAGTGGTCTGGAGAAATGTTTACAGAATACAATTTTTTTTTTTCCTGAGATACCCAATTATTATGTTTTTCCACTATCTCTCTGTGGCAAAAGCACTGCATATAACAATTACACTGTCAAAATTGTACTGTAACTTATAAATGGGACAAAAGTAACCACAGTAATATTATACTCAAATCATCATTTGTTCTTTTCTGTGATTAAATTGGTCTCATAACTAGTTCTGCATCATCTGCTAAGAAAACAGTAGCTGTTAAAAAACAATTAAACCCTTGGCACTTTGTCTAGTAGTTCAATACTTTTAACTATTTAGGCTTTAAACTATCTTACTAGGAATTCCCATTCTTCAGAATTTTTTTTTTTTTTAAGTAACCTTAAGTGACTAGTTATTTAAACAACATACCTAATAAAAATATAAAGCATTCCTTTGGAAAATAAGCAATTCTCCCTGGATTTGTAGTGGGGTGGGGAATGCCTTATATAGTAACATAATAATAATAAAGACAGTATATTTAACATTTAATTTTTCCTACTCTGTTGTACTGAATCTTTGCATATATGGGGGTCTGTATTCTAGATGGAAATCGTCAGCCTGCTGCATATAAAATTCCCAGGTACTATGGTACTATTTAGTAATTACCATTGTCTTTGATTTTCCCAAGTTTTGTATTGTCAAAACTGCTGCAATGATCCATGTTCATTCTGTCCGATCTTGTGACCTCCCTGTACCAAACACAAGTGTTAACAACAATCCTTGTATGAAAGATTTGAGGGCCCTCAAAAATTAATAATTAATGTTAATAACTCTGAGTATTTATTGTCAGTGTTTGGGGGGTTATGTCCATTCTTCGCTCCATTATAACACTTACACATGTGTACTGATTATCCTAATAATCTCATAAAATGGATGATGTTACAAGCTTTTGAAAGATCCACATAAATTGTGTTCAGTGCTTCTCCTTAGTTGGTGTTTTGTTTATCATCCTCAAAATGGTCTGGTACTACAAACCAGCATACTACACAATTACAAAACTCACGTTGTTTTCTTCCTGTTGTATAATTTTTTGGTGATTTTTTTTAAATTCTGTTTTAACTCTTCTGAACCAATATACCTAATGCTGAAATACTCAGCATTTACAGTCTCAGATTCTTGGGTTACTTTCAGCGCCTTAAAAAAAAAAGTGTGAAAGAAAGAGTTCTATCTGTTTCTCTGGTAGAACTAGGGACTGGCAGCAAATCCCTTTCATTGTAAAATAATTTTTGTACTTTCACACTGATTAGATATTTTGTTCTATGAGACTGTTACCCATGTATTAAAGTGAGGACAGCAAAATAAGCAAATGGAAAAAGCTCGAAAGAAAGCATTTAGCTGTTATTTAGCTGGTTTTGTAATTTACACTACAAATTATGACAGAATTAAACAAAACTCCTGAGTAGCAGTTATCCATTTCAAGCGGTACTTTAGCAACACACAGGTTTCATGCTGAAAGGTGCTGAGTGCAGTCGGTAAGAATCCACTGTCTCTTTTTGACTTCCAAAGGCAGTCAAACCTAGTCTAACCTGACTTTAGAGACTTTCTAGAAATTTGGCAGAGATGTAGAAGTACCTAGGAAGCCAATCTGTCCTCCCTGTTGAGTTAATGGTTGGGCTTGATGATCCTTGAGGTCTTTTCCAATCCTAATGATTCTATATCTTCTAGATATCCCACATTTGTTTTGCATTGCAGTGGCACAAGTGTCTCTATGGACTGCAGAGCCAGTGGAGGTGACTGGTTTGGACCAGACATACAATTTGTTTTTACACAGGTGAGGTGAGATCAGATGATCACATTCAGTGTTTCTGAGTAATTTCTGAAGAGCATTATATTTAATTTCATAAAAATTGTAAGCTACTCTTATATCTCTAGGCTGTGTGATCTCTGGTATTATTAGAATTAAATAATACATAGACACTTATTGTACTTGTATATATAAAAAAAGAAACTCTAAATGTTGTCATTTAGACCTACACAGTCTGTTTATGGTTTTTGTATGGGAGGTGTGGGTTTTGCTGGGATGTGTGGACTGCCTGCATGAAACTTTACTGTGAATAAAGCTCAGATCACTTCAGTAGAGATTTTCCTGGCTACAAATTCGAGGCCTGAACCTAAATTCTTTACATCTGTAATGACTGTCCTTTTTAAAATGTGAAAGTTGAACAGTGAGGACCTATGTCCTTACAGGGCTAAAATGTGACCAACAGAGTCAGCAGTTTTTAAATTGTTGTCACTGATGGAAATGCAAAGATAGAGATGCGTGGTAAGCTTGAGTGAGCAGGTTGGACAGCAGAAATGTCACAGCAGTTCTGAGGGTGCCCTCGCTATTGGTGTGCTTTATATCAATACTCTGGCCTAGGCAGTCTCAAGATCAGGAATTTCATTCAAAAGCTGAACCTCTTATGTTTAAGGGAAAATGCCTTATGTTCAAGCAGTTGAATCGAGTAGGTTTGCTCTCTAGTGCTAGGATACAGTCTGTCCTGTTAGGATTACGGCTGAAGGTTGCACGGACTACAAGAAATATTATGAGATTAAACTTTAGCTAAAGAGCTTCAACGGNAGAATAAAAATGTGCCAATTGTTCATGTTTTACCTTGGATATTTGACTCTTGGCAGATTAAACCAGCTTCTGGGATATGAATGTGACGAACAGTGGACCTCTGCCCTTCCAGAAATGCTTGTTTTAATTGGCTGATAGGTCCACATCTGGATGCAAAATTAACTGCTTCAAGCCCAAGTTGCTTCCTACATGATGTGGTTACATACCCTATATTGAAAATTGGAATTTTAAATGATCCCTGGAGGGACTAAAACACATACCAATGCCACTACAAGACTTAATTAAAATCCGTCTTCAACCACTCATAAACACTGTTAAATTAGATTTAGACAGATGGGACAAACTATTATTACCATTATGGGGAAAAGACACCATCATGAAAATAAACATTCTCCCTTGTCTCGTCTCCATTTGTAAACCCCATGCCAACAGAAATCCCCAAGCTAAACTCCACTGTATTAAATAACTTGTCAGTAAAATTTTATGGGATTGCAACAGCACAACAAAAGATCTATTATTAAAAAAAAAAAAGTTCACAAAGAAGGGAGGATTAAATTTCCCAAAACTTGTCAAAATCTATCATATAATCCACATTACAGTAATTGCTACAAAGGCATCTCAGAATTACAGGAAAATTTAGGAATGGCCTTCACTGAAAAATGTGGAGGCGTTGTCTCCTTTCTTATCAAAGAAAACAGGATTATAAAGGCCCAGATTTTCTGGCAGACTGTGACTCTTTATAGTGTTGCCAGCCCAAGGCAGGTCTGGTTGCTGTTTTGCTTCAAGCCTTTTTCAGACTGTGAACCCATACTAGGCTGGGAGGCTTTTGTGGCTCTCTTACATTTTAGCCACAGGCAGAGTGAAACAAGGCATAATCCTGAAAATCTGTTTACTGTCTCTGACAGCAAACAGGTGTAAAGACCCTTTTAACTGGAGTAATCCCACAAATACTGGAAAATCAGAAGGGTGTGAGGAACCTCCCTCTTTGCCACAATAAATTTTGGCCACATTGATATGAGTGTTATCAGCAACAAGGACTGTCCTGCTACTGTGAATTACCTCCAGGGGATTATGATTGCAAAGATTTACAAAATAGCAGGAGAGTGCAAATATATTTATATACACACACACCTACATCCTTGGCAAAAAAATGAGTTTTAAGATGCTTTATCTTTTCCTTAGAGCTTTGGATTTATTCAATACTTCTAATTCAGTATCACAACAAAGAAACCTGTATGTGGCTGGAGGGAGGAGGTAAATGCTTGCTCTCCTCTAGCCCTCAGATGTAGTCAAGGTGCCTTTCAGGAAGAAGGGATGACAGATAGGTGATGTCCCCACTGTCAGATCCCATGTCATGGGATGCACTTGGCGGGGGACAGCAGGAGACGGAGTGTGCGGGGATAGAGGTGCAGCATTTCCCGTGTGGTAGTAAGATGAATGCACCTATTGTCACTGCTCCCCTGCTTTTCTGTAGCCATTAGTCTGACAGTGCTGTAATGGATTACCTGACATAAGACCTATTTTGAAATTTTTTTTTTTTTTAAGCTGTCCTTTGAGCTTTTCAACAGCGTATGGTTATCTGCTGTGTCAATACATTGGTCTTTGTAGTTCAAGCTGCGCTATCCTTGTAGTGGCAGAAAACTTTACATACTTGTAGCAAAAGGAGGTGATATTTCAGTTTGATAGCTGTGTTAACGGTGGTGCACGGCAATGGTCTGTTACGTAATAATAGCAAAGGTCAGGAAGATATTTATCAGGGTAAGGGGAATTGTCAATAGAATGTAACTCATCAATTTACTGTGGCAACATACTTTGCATGCTAAAGCTCTTTATTTGACTTCAATGTTTCCCTCTGGGTGCACTATCCAAAATGAAAGAGTTCACTAGTTCTGCTGGAGATGATGCCGTGTATCATAGATCATCGCCATGCATTACACAAATTAAGTGCACTGGACTCAAGAGCAATCCATAGCAGAAGGGCCAGATTATGAAAAACTCATTCTGCTTCTATTCTAATAACTGCCTCAAAAATATTGAATCCTTCAGAAGCCATTGGGAGATATTTTTGAATTTAATTATGTTCTTAGGCTTTACTTTATAACGAGTCATCATCTCATCAATACACCACATTTGGGAATATACCAAGAGAAATATTATAAAATGCTTCGGTAGCATCCACAAAATATCACTGTATTTCCAATACAAACTCTCCTCTTAACTCAGTAAGGTGTTCTCCTACCTTGGCAGGTGTTACTGGCACTTGCAAGTATTTATGAAAATGTCTTTGGCTTTTGATTTGAGATTTTATTTTATTTACTACTCGTTTTAATTTGCTACTTGCTTTCTTAAGTCAAGCTGGAAAATAAATGTTTTCTTAGCTCACTGGTTTATTGGTGGCCACCTCTTTTATGGGGAAAGGTGACCATTTAACCCATGTTGAGACTTGTTTACATGCTTGCACTCAGCAAATCAGGTTCTAAACGTTTAAGGAATTTTGTATATTCCTATCCTTGAGACCTGTTCCAGCAAATCTAAAGATGGGATGGTGTGAATTTAGCTTTAAGACTTTTTACTTCTAGTTTAAACCAGACAAATAAAAGAAATTCCTACATCAAAGTATTAGGCAGCCTTTTAAATGGGTGTGTGCAGAAGAATATCTGGATGCTCATCTTTTGAATGTACACTTATGGTTTTATGAAAATGTTCACATGCTATCGTTATGCAAGGTTGTTCAGTTATTTTTTTATCCCTCAAAGAACATGGAGAGAAAAGTTTCTTTAAGAAACAGAAAACTGCTGTCACAAAAACCTGTGATAATGAATCTGGGAAACTGGATGATGTAATGTTTAGATGAAATTTTACCCCAAAGTTAATAACGCTGTGGTAATTTCCTATGTTCAGAAATAACTACCATCAGTCAAAGAGATGTTATGTTAAGTCTCTTACGTTGTGTTTACTCCCAAGCATGACAGTTGATGAAATTGTCAGAGGAAGACAAAGCTCATAATTGTGCTCTTAATGAAATTCCTAATATTGCTAATGATACTTTCTTTTTATATTATTCCAAAGAGCTCCACGAATCCTGGTCATGGATAGCTTTGATTTATGACAGCAGTCATATTTATAATGCTTGTTAGTCATTCAGAACTGTTTGTTTGGGCAAACTGTTAATGTCAAACTACTAGTATAATTTTATTGATGTAATTATTTCTTTCATTATAGCAGTGCCTGCAAGCATTTCTGTAGTTAGTTATATTAGCATTCTGTTCTAAAACCCATATTTCAAAGATTTATAAATTAGCAGTAAAAACTTGCTCCAAGCTGAATCTTGATATTTGAAGCATGAATATAGTTTTGGAAAAGTTTCAGAAAATTTAGTATGCCTTACTTTTTTTTAAATTTATTTTTTCCCCCAAGTTAATATTTTTTCTGAGAGGTGGGCAGAAAGCCTGGAAGAAAGGTATCAACACAAGTTTGCTTGTATGTATGGAGGTGAGAAAATGGTTTTCAGCTTTGAAAGGAGGGAATATTATCTTAATCCAAATCCTTAACTTAGCCCTTTGTAATTTTTGTTTTCCTTTATGTGTCGAGGCAGAGAATGCGAGCTGATATGCTTTATTTTAGATGGTGGCCATTCAAAAAGGATCATGGCAGGTTTAGGATTGTGGCATTTATGTGCCATCCATGTGTTGCCATCTAAAAAGCTAGATCTGAAGCTGCAAACGTGTCTTGTCATGCAACAGGGTCAGTATCTGAGGAGAGCTGTTATTGGCAAGCGCGGGGAAAAACCGTGTAAATAAAGAACAGTAAAAAACTGATGGGATGCCACATTCAGCAGACATAATATGCATCCTGGAGTTTCATATGATAAAGAAGGGAGAAAATACCCACTTCTGTCAAGTGTTTCACTTTTTTTGGCTTAAAAATGGCTTAAAACTGTTTTCCACTGTTGCACCAAGAATTCTGCACTCTGCTGTCAGGGCTGAGGGTGGACCAGGAGCACGGGCAGAAGGCAATAGCTGATACGCATAGCGGTTGCTTTGATTCCTCACTAAAGAGGCAATAGCAACCCCTGAGAAAAAGGGAGATGCATCATGTTGAGAAAGTTGCTTTGCTGTTTTGTTATTGTCTATTCTGCCTGCTGTTTGGAATGTGTAAAATGAGTCTGACAAGCTTGATGTGTGCCAAAACCCAGCATGCCCACTGGTGGGAAGATTATCATCACCCACATATAATAAAAAGCTTCTAGAAAAGCGCCTCTAATGATGGGCTGCTTTTCTGGCACTGACAGGGATTTCTATTTATTTTAGCAACACCCGCTAGCACCACTGTTGCTAAAGACCTGTTAGCATTTTCATTAGAAACTCATTTCAGGACTTTATAACCCAGCTGGAAAATTTGCTTTGAACTCAAGGGCTGCACAGAAGACTTTTGTAGGGGCTTTTAAAATTTTCTTGTCTTTTTCTATTGAGCAAAAGTAAGCTATTTAGTCAATAACAAATAAATGGGGAAAACCAAAACATATTAGCTACTAAGAATTCCACTCAGGAAAGCATGTAGTGTGTGTTTGATATCATCTGAAAACTAGAATGATTGTGTAAGTACTTGTTGAATCTGGGCTGCGTGCTGTGGTGGTTAACCCCATGGAATTATATTTCTTATGAGTAGTAAAAATGTGCTAAAAGGCACAACTGTGTGGCATTTGCCTTCTTTTCCGCCTCAAAAGCAAGTGTGACTTTGAGTTTAGCAGTTATAATTTCTGATTTTAAATATTATAATCACTGTTCGTAAGTAACGATCATATTTTATTTCAGATCCTGACTGACTGCTTTGTTCTCAGCAGTCAAATGTGTTATCTCAAGTGACTTGACTATTTTTTTTTTTTTCCCTTACATTCCCTGGGAGGTAAGCAGACACTTGCTTTTGGAAGTCTTAATATCACATACAACGTTGCTATTATACCTATCTAAAATTTCAAAATAATCATAGAATCAGATATTCAGATACCTTTTACGATTGAAAGCAATTTAAACCGATACAGTTTTGTTAATACTCAAGTAGAAGAACATTATATATGAATCTGTTTACAATGTACTTGAGATCTATTTGAATTTGCAAAGTAAATTCAGCTTAAATGATAAACAAATACGAAACTAATTGTGTGATTGAATGATTCAGTGAAAAATTAGTTTGGATTTAATATAAAGTCAGCAAAAGCACATTCTCATGGAAGTCCTGTCTATATATAAACAGGACATTGAGACTCTATAAAAAATACGAAGATATTTTCATATTACATATAATTTATTTGTGAACAAGAATTTACAGCCTCTGATTAACATTTTAAATTTCTTTAATATATAAACATTTTTGTCAGATTTTCCACCAAACCTGCTTGTTAATGTATATAATGTGGTTACAGTATTATTGCCAAAAATGTGTGGTGTACTTACAGTATTTATACAATTCCTAGAGTGAAAACAGCCAGATCAAACTCCAGCTAGAATGGGTTAAGAACAAATATATTTATTGTTGCTGTTGATGACATTGATAAAGACAATTCACGTATCCTGATGTGTGACCCTCTATCCCCTTTCTGGGCCAATAAGAGAATGCTCTTGAACAATGAGCTTTTGCATTTTCAGAGTGACAGATTAGAAATAATATTGGTCATTAAAAGAGAGCAAACCTTCCCAGCTGCTTTTCAGGATGGTGTTTGTTGATGCATTATTGAAGCTATTCAGATGATGAAAAAGACAGTTACTTAAAGAGGATTTTCATAGAATCATAGAATCATAGAATGGTTTGGGTTGGAAAGGACCTTAAAGATCATCGAGTTCCAACCCCCTGCCATGAGCAGGGACACCTCCCACTAGCCCAGGTTGCTCAAAGCCNTTAGTAATTTTTTTTTAGTATTTTAGTAAATACTTTTCCATACGTACTCACTGCATGAAGTGAGATTTATTTTGTATGTGCTATTGAAATCTGCAATAACATAAATGGTTCAAAAATCTTGTATTTAAGTAGTGCCTCTCAACAGCTTCTTGAAATGTTATCTATTAAAACCTTTTAACCGACAGAAAAAATATTGCCATCGTGTGCCATCGTGTAATCGCAGCAACAATAATTTTAGCATAGAGGTTGTGTAGAAACAAAAGTGCTTATGAACAATTTAAGAGAATTTGACTCTTTAAAGTGTTGAATTTTTTTAATGTCTAAACATTTGCTAACAACCTCCCTGAGAGGCAGGAGTGCTCTTTTTGGACTGGTCACCTTCCCCACTGAACTGGTCACCTTCCTCACCCACTGGTCTTCAAGGAGAGTTATAATCTTCACGTTTTCTGAGGAATGAGGACATTTAATGTGTTTCAATAGCACAGCTATCAAGACACATTCCTGGAAGGCATATTCTTTAGCTTTAATTAAAGTGTAGAGAGATTAATTGTTTTCAGGAGAAACCAATCTAATGGTTCGCATTGACCTCTTGTATAACTCAGGCCACAGAGCTTTGCAATAATTCTCACGTCCTGCTCTTAACTTCTGGCCAGGGAAAATGGGCCTCTCAATGTGAAGTCTGTTGATGATGAACAGTTCATGTACATCTTTAGATAAACTGCTCTCGTTGTTCATTATCTTCACTGTTCATTCATTTTCAGGCTAATTTATTTAGCTTGTTTCTGGCCTTTAGACCTTGTCATGTCTTCACCTACTTCTATCAGAAATCTGGTCCCTACTGTAGTACTTTCACACCCTGACCAAATCACCTCTAAGTGTCCCCTTTGATGAAAGAAATTGAATTTGCTCTTTCCCGTTGAGACATATATACCCTACGGATTTTTTTTAGTATGGTTTGACAAAAGGAAACTGAGGTTCTTCAGATAATTTACACCTTTTGTTTGGAATGTGAGAAATCTAAAAAGCCTAGTGCTTTACATATTTTAAATATAATCTGCTTTCCTGACTGTTGATTGTATTTTCTTTGGAAGTGTTTGTATGTGAGGAGGAAAGCAAATGTAATAGCATGGTAACTATCATCATATTTCTTTTAAAAGTAACTCCCATCTCTCATTTGAAACTTAGGACTTACTAATTTCATAAACAAAGACTGCATAATGCCTTAAGAGAGAAGCTGAAGAAAAGCTTGGAGCTGACCTCTGAGGTGCTAAAGATGACCAGAAAGCTATAGCATAGCAGCTGGGTGTGTTAATCACTTTTCAGATTACAAACTTAAAGTAAAACAAAAGGAAGAGCTCTTTGTATGTTTTACTCAAATAATTAGCTCCCAAATGTCTATATTTTCAGATTATTTCCTCTCCTTTCACTTCAGTCAGGGCTAATGGGGGAACTGAGACGTAGAAAGGCTGTTCGATTACAGCACACTTATCAAAACGATTCTGAGGACTCCTAGTGGATGAGACAAAAATTCTCAGACATAACTTTTTCTGAGAGTTAGCAGGGGCTAACATTGCAGTTCTTCTTATAAGGGCTGCTAGGAACTTTAATGATCCAAAATGAATGTAATGTTTCTGTCTGTTCCTACAATAACAGCTTTTCTCTGGCCCCTAAAGTCATTTAAAGGATGGGTCCAGCACTAATTTACATTGCCTTTTTTCCAGTTAGCAAATTTGTTTCTTCAGGGAGAAGGATTTTGATTGTAATATTAAACATGGAATAAATACACCTCTTAGTCACTTGTAAAATTTTAGTATATCATGGGATGAAAGCCCTGGTTAGGCACTGGCTGCAGTATTGGCCCTTAAAATTTTTTTTCATGTCTCAGGAGCGAGGGTGTTCTTTCTCCATGAAGCCAGTAAATATAATTTTAATTTGAAATCAATGTCTGAAGCAGGAATCTTTAAGACCATAGAGGTCAAATATGGCTAAATAAAATTGGCTTAGTGTTACCAAAACAACCCTTTTTAATGTTCTTACCATGAACCATTTGTTTTAATACATTAAAAAAATTGAAATAATTATTCTAAAGAGAAAACAGTAATTTATCTTAGTTCATAATAAAACAAAGGAATATTTTTACAAATACCTCCTAATGTTTAAAATTACTCAAATTTTAAAAGTACACAGAATTGTTTAGCTGGAGCATCTTTTGTCAGTTTTCACAGACACAGACATCGGGCTGTGAAATAGCTGTGCATGTGCAAGTTCAATTTGAATTTATGTGTCAGGATTGTTATTAGTGTTTGGTTTTTAATGGAGCAGGCAATATTCTATACGTACTCACGTGTGACATTTTTATTTATCATGTAAGTAAAAAAGCCTCTGCTATTGCCTCTCATGACCTCCTTCATTTGTCTTCAAAACACAATTCATTCATGCAAATAACAAGTCTAGCAAAATTTCATTTACAAAGACAAAAGCTATTTCTTAATACATATATTTTAACATGATGCATTCCATTCATGTGTCATTCATATATGCTAGAAACTGCTGGACTGAAGAAGTATGGTTTCAGACTCTAAAACTTCAGCTTAAAATGTTAATATGCTAAGAAATGCAAATAAGTGATGCGTGAAAAGGAGAAAATAAAACGTGAGAAATGAACCGGTAGTACTCCTGGTTGAGTAACTCTGTAAGCAGTATCACACCCAGGAGTTCTTAAGAGGAGATGGCAGACCGTGTTAAGCATCAGAATAAACTGAATTCAGAGAAACTTGTGACTTCTACTCAGAACATGAGGTAGCTTGTCTGTTAATTCTTTAAAACCTGCAGAGTAAGGTTTGCAAGAGTTTCACTCCTGGAAGCAGCAGTAAACAACTTTTTTGATGCAGAAACTGAGACAGAATACAATTTGTTTGGTCCCGGTTTTGATGATATACAGGTCTGGCACTAATAAAAAGTTAGGGTTAGCAACTGACTGAAGATCTCTCTTGCGACTGTGCAGCCCTGTCACGCCTGACTGCAGCCACCAGCAACTGCCCATAAACTCTGCACTGAGTTTGCAAGGCCTCAGGGCTGAGGCTTGTCAGACTTGCTTTCTCTGAGCTTTTCTTGACATTCGGGCAGATTTGCTGGGCTTAGTTTAGCTGTGGCAGCAATTTCTCGATTTGGCCGGGTGTCTGTGACTAATTTGTTTTCCTTTTTGAAAAATCTTTGTACAGTATGACAATAGTTTCTTATAGATAGCTGGGCTAAGAAATGGTTCAATGTAGAAGGAGATATTTATTGTCTAACATAATGATGTAGAAATACAGTCCTGGTGTGGTAGCATAGGCCTGGGGAAGAACACACTGCAGGAGAGAGTGCAGGATGCATTGCAGAGGAGTACTGGCATGGAGCGATGAGAGATAAGGCACAGGCTTGGCACTGCAGACCCCACAGCTATAAATGAATCACTTATGGTCAGTTAAAGAAATGGAGACCTGGAACTGGATGAAACTGGTTTTAGGGGTAATGAGAATAAATAAAAAATATCTTGCCTACATAAAAGCCACCATATACGTAAATTCAGATGTCATGTGAAACTGCAGACCTGTGAAGAGAAAGCAAGGTGTAAAAGCATGTTAGCAAATGTATAAAAATGACTCCAAGTGGGTTTTAGACAGAAGTAGAAGCCATCAACAGATGACAATAAGTAACTGTAGCATCCCCCCCTTGCCAACATCAGAATGACAGCCCTTGCTTTAGGATCCATAGGAAGCATGACCTTAATATCAGGAAAAGGAACTAAGAATTCTCTGTATAATAATTTTAATTGTATTATTATTAAAACTTTATTGAATAGAAGCATTTTTTTTTGCTTTTCCTGATAATAATTACATGTGTACTGATCATCATTTTTTGGATTATATTCTTACGATTTATATATATATATGTATTTCAATGTGTATACTAGATAATTGTAATAATTATAAATTCTTGGCTAAATATATATAAGGTACTTTTTTCTCTCCCCATAAACAAGATTTTGAGCATAATGCACTGCAGTAGTCAACACGTATTTGTGTCTCAGACCTTGACTGATTCCAGGAACACCTATCTTCTGAGTATGGAGAGGCAAGACTGTGTGTCTGGCTTACAGAAGAGATTCAATCAGAATGAATAAATGACCTACCCTCAGATGAGCATTTAAGGAGGAGAAGTTCATCAGTTATGCTTCATTATTTGTTCTTCTTAGACTTTAGTCATTAACCTACTGATGCTGCTTTTGAGTTCTCCTGGTTAAGCCATGTGTTTCAGTTTCCTTAAGGAGACTAAAGGTTTATCAGTCCAGGCTATTCACATATGTATTTATGAATTTTGCAAGCACCTTTTCTGGGTGTGTTTGCTTTCTCGCTAGCAGTCAGCTTTCTCCCTGAAGACAATCAGTCCTATTCTTATATTTAGATGGTGGTGTGACGACTTGGCAAGCAACTCTTTAATTTAGCTTTGTTTGTCCTGAAGTAATATTGTGAAGCTGTTGGATCAGGTTATGTGTGATACTTATTTAAAAATGATCCATACGGAGCTTCAGTGGGTGTCGTATCTCACTTTGCATAGGATGGTTGCTTACAAAAGATGAAATGTGTTTTAATACAAATAAGTATTGGCTATGGCCAATGAAGTGTCTTTATGGAAAGATTGTCACTGAGTCTGTACAATTGAAACACACTTCTCAAAATCTCTCTTTACAGGGACAAGCTCCAGGCTTTCATTTAGACTATCTTGGTCTGTGCCAATATGAAGACTGTGGCTGAAGTTTTCGAAAGTGAAATGTAAAGTGAGCTGAGATTACATTTAACACCAGATAAGTGGTCTGAATTTCTCCGTTTTTACTTTAAAATTCATATTAACTAGGATAAGAGCTTCTTGACTTGTTAAAGTTGCAGTTCAAGTTATAGACAGACTTTCCATCTACAGACACTTATTTAATCAATTTGGTGAAGTAAGTGACTTTGCTTCCTATTTATAGCTGGTGGGGGCTTCTATCACTGCTGTTGCCTGTGGGATCTTCTAGGCTGGAATTGTTAGGAACAGAAATAAATCAATATAAAAGCCACCTGGGAGAATGCAGAATAGTCTTAACGCCTGTGATCGTGTTAAAACATTTTAGTGAAAACAGTCTGCCCTAGAGAAACTCAAACACAACCCTGGTATGTAGGGTGTGGATTCTAGAGAATGTAAAGTAGATGAAGAGCTGCTGTCAAAGATCCAGAAAGGTAAAAAACAAGAGGAATCAATGTTGAGCAAAACTAGGCACTTTCTGGAGTTTAAAGGTATTGATTGACTTGATATCTGTGACGCTGTACAGCTGAGAATGATGCAGAACTGTACACTCAGTGAGAAGCTCATGAAGGGTTTGCCCAAGTTCATCTTGGTGGCTTTACAGAGCAGTACAAAAGCAGCTGGACTGATTTCTGTGTTTGGATTTATGTGCCCTTGGCCTTGTGCAGCTGTGCAGGGAGAGAAAATGGGTTGCATCAACCCCACGTCCTCATGCAAGCAGAAATGAAACCCTGGTAAGCACCCGTTGTTCCTATGCACTTGGTACTGGAGGTGCACCATTGTGTACAGAATCTTTCTTGTCAAGGACAGAAAAAAGTACCAGGTTTCTAACAGTAAATATGCCCTTGTTTTTTAGAGTACTTTGGTAGAAGAGTGTGACATAGTGCTGCAGTCTATTTACGCTATATTTTTTTTCCACATAAAAGACATTTTTTTTAATGGCAAACCAGACCTGCTGAAAATGAAAATAAGAATAATGTTGTTGTCTAAGTCATGCTCATGTCTGCTATGGTATCTGTGTGATATAGACTTAGTTCTTACTCAGGTCCTTTCCACATTCATACTTATAAAATCAAGTTATTCGGGTGGTAGTGCTAGAAAACTTGCTTTTCCTCAGACCAGCCCATCTAAACATAGAGCTTTTTTCTAAGGCTTAAGCTTTAAGTGCCACCCTTCCATCTAAGTCCAGTAATAGCCTCTAGAGGACTTTGTAAAGGAGGGTTAACATGCTGCCCATCCTTTCTGGAATGGCTGAATAATTGCAACCTTCACCCATGAAGTGAAAGATCTGATTCAGTTCTCTCCTGAGCAATCTTCTTTTAAGTGGTAACTTCATGTGTCCTCGTGTGTTCTGCTGAAGTTATGAAAGAACAAGTCAAGAACTGAGCCAGAAAAGAGACTGTGAAAGAAGGAACATGGTTCTATACCTTGGTGATCAGAGCACTTACCTAGAAAAGATGAGTCCTGCAACTATTTTGTGGTCTCAGAATTATTCAGGAGTTCCACTCCATGACTGTTCAATGTAAAGAACAGAAGCACGTGCTAAGCTGTGCTGTCAGTGGTACCTGAAATTGCTCATTTAGCATTAACCATGATGTTACTGTGATACAGCACTGTGTTTTGCAAATTAAAAATACCCAAAGCTTGTTAAAGCCCTGGCACTACTTGTCAGTTAAATGGTTAAGGGTTGCTGCAGCTAGTAGCAGTTTTCCTTCCTAGGATCCTGATAACAGTACAAACACTGCTGGGAGATAGATTTACTAGTTCAGATGCAGTGTCATGCTAATGGAAAGGACAAATGAGAACTTCTAAACAACTTGTTCTTGATTTTTCTCAATTAGATTGTTTCGTGAAACATTTTCAGGTATTTTGGAAGATTTGCTGTACTGATGAACTCTTTTTTTTTAACAAGTGTGTTTTCCCTAGGCTAAAATGCTGAAAGTGGCTACAATATTGTCATACATGTGCAAATCTTCACCTCAATTTTTCCTTCTTTTCCCAGATTTGTGGGAAAATAGCTGAAAATTCTACAGTCTAAAAACCCTTGATGGATAAGAAAATTGATTCTTTTTTCAGTTCTAATTTATTGTTCTAAATTATTGTTCTAGTTTTTTGTTCTAATATATTTTATAAATAAATATTATTTGGTCAATAAAACCCCACGTCTTAAAAGTGGACAACAATTTTTTTTTCCTTTCAGTATAAGTTCATGCTGCTTTGTACTGGAAGATAAAGCCAAGTCACTTTCGCTATTTATTATTTTTAATTTTTAAGGATGGAAGAAGTGGATGTGTTTAATTGGTTTTCCCCAAGCTAGGGAAAATCAATGAGTGAAGCAGTGGTGTATCATCTGGTGAGCTTAATAATTTCTTTTAGAGATGAGGAGTCTGTCTTCCCAGCACCATGTCAGCTTTCACATTTTGATGAAAGTGAACCATGAAACAAAAGGATAAAGGAGAACTGTGTTCAATTTTCGTAGACTTGTTCCTTGACAAATATTTTTTTCCACCCCTATTAAAGTATGGAAGAAAATGTAGGAAGAAAAAGGCAATTGATTGGCAGATTGAAAGACTTCAGAGATTTTTCCCTCTTTGACACAACACTGCATTATGTACAAAGCATTCAGGAATATATCTTTTGCTTTTGTGTTTCATTTTAGGATGCCTTTTTGAAGGGTACATAATCTTTTGAAAGCTGATTTTCATTTGTTTGCAATATTACTCTGCTGACTTTTCCCATGATCAGTTACATCCCAAAATGTAAAAGGTCATGTAGTCAAAGGGATAATGAAGTGGAAAATAAAAGGATGCCTTAAACTCTTTCCTTAGAAGGCACATGTTGGGTAAAAATCATGTGAGGGGGAAAGCAGTGAGTGATAGCACTGATGCAGTATTTTCCCTTTGTATTTGCTGTTTGTGTGGGTGAATATGAAACAATAAGACTCAGAACATGGATGTCTGTGTCAGTTTGGTATCATATGGAGTACTTTAAAATGCACTGTGTTTGCAGATAGATCTAGTTCCATTTTAAGGTGACAGGAGCCTTTTCCAAAAGTCCATAGGGTGTAGCAGCTCTTTCACTTTAGTCTGTGTTGGTGCCCATATTAATTTTCCTACTTCCTTTATCTTTTATTGGAAAGTCTATTGGCATGAAAATGTTTGCTTTGCAGCTTCTGCAGCTTAGTCCCTGTCTGAAGAGCCCTAGCTGTATGATACTATTGCAATTTTCATAACAATAATTTGTAACCTCTTGTAACGTTCTTACTCATATATGGTAATTTCTCCTTGCAATAATCCTGGATTAATTTAATTTTAACTACTGTGTTTTAATTCTCAGGTTTACAAATTTTGGATAATTTTGAGGCACTTACACTTTCTAGAAAGTATCATGTAGTTCATTTTACAGCTAAGTCCAGATCAGTGTTGTTCTGTTTGTCAGGATCAGTCTTGAAAAAAGTCAGGCTCATCTTTAGGATTGACACAGATTCTTGTCAGGTGCTCATGTGGAAGAAGAAAACATCTTTTTCAGGGCTGAAATAAGATCCAATTATTCACTATATCAATATGTAGACAGTCTGTGATTCCTAAAATACAATATAGTGGACTTTTGCATCACTTAAAGAAGCAGCAAATATTGAACGTTCTGTCTAGAGGAAAGAGAATACCCAGACACTGTTGTGGTACATTTTCTTTCCCACTAAGAAGCCATACAGAGAAAGGGAAGATATTCCTATTCAGAGACTGGATTAGGGTTGCTTAGCCCTCCAAGAGGGTTGCTTAGCCCAGGTGAGGCCGGCCATTAAGGGTAGTTAGTAAGACCCTCATGAGCCATAAAATACTGATAGCTGACTCCCACCGTAATCTCTGATGTGTTTTAGAAAATGTTCTGATTTACATACAGACAAAATATGGAGAATTCTCCATATCTTTCTGGACCTAGACTGGATTCTGATTTTTAAGGATAAAATAAAAGAGGGGTATTTTTAAATTTTGTGGTGTGAAAGGTATTTCAGTTTGAAAACTGTGTAAATAGCACTAAAATTAAATTAAAGAAGTCTGATTACATGTGTTTCAGTGCTAGAAAGCCTCCAGATTTATCCCATAAGAGAGATGGCAGTTTTGAAGGCTCATGGATGAATTAATGATTTCTGTAAAGCACTTTGAGCACTTTATGCTTTTACACATCAGTATTTTCGAGGCACAGAACATAGCCATAGACGTGCACACTTATGGAAAAGCAGTTTTGCTGTGAAAATCTTCATTGCTTGCTAGAATGACGT
>VZTO01013515.1:0-34501 GCA_013400615.1 Syrrhaptes paradoxus
GTGACAGAGCTAAAAATCCAAAGTGATTAATGCCCTGTTAGATAAGGAAATGTAACAGAACAAAAAAAAAAAAAAAAAAAAAAAAAACAACANACCAAACTAACATACAAAAATACCCACAATGTAAGATATTCTCTGTGAAAAAAAAAAATAACCTATTTATGATAAAAGGTTGACATTGTGTTATTTGAAAGCATTAGAAAGCTCTAATTGTATAAGAGAGTTGTGCCTAAGACCCACTCCAGGACGAAGTACAGCATAAGACTGCCATCTGGTTAAGAGAGTTTTTGTTTTAGAACCAAGATCTCTTCTTTCTTTGCTAATTTTATTTTGCTTAATTTGAAGTACAGCATCCAAATTAATCTTCAATGTTTATAGGAGCAACAGGATTAAAAATTGGTCTCTCTTTCTTTGATTGTATCTTACCGTAATTGACTTCAAAATCTTTCTTAGTACCATTCAACCTTTCTAGACTTCCACTCTTTATATCATATCCCGAAGCAGAGAGTTTTTTAATTCGGTACTGAACTATTTGCGTTGTCAGCTCCAGCACCATCGGTGTCTCTCTAATCTGCGCTACAGAAATTCCTTCCTTCAGTAGTCCTTCAAGTCTTTCTTCCAAAACTGGAACAGAATAGTAGAGAAGGGCTGGGCATTTCAGCACTAGGTGTTTTAATTCTTGATCACTGCACTTAAAGACATTTTTGGAAAAAAGCATACTCTTCTGCATAGTAGTAGGAGTAAGTTGAAAAATGAAACCTTTAAGTTTGGACAGCAGCTGTAGAACTTCATGGTCAGTGAAATAATTCTTCTGGAGAAATTCCAAGTTCTCCTGGATTGCAGTAGGAGTATTTAATAAAATAAATGGATTTTGGCTCAGTAGCTTCAGTATCCAGATCTTCATGTTTGCATCAGAACCTCCTAAACTTAAATAATTTTTTTGTAATGTCTCTATCACATTTTTGTTTTTCTCAACAGGATTGTAGAAAATATTGGGTGCGCTTGTCAAGAACCTGGTGATTATATTATTCTTAAGTCCCAACTCTTGAAAAAAATGTATATTTGCCTTCTGGTTCTCATGATATTCAGTAGTAAAAAAAGACTCTGGAAATTGCTCTATTAATTTAATCAACTGTTTTTCATTCTGGCATACTAATTGCCATAGAGCTCTTTGAGAATTTATCTCTGCAGGGGTATGGAGAATTGCCTCTGGGCAGCGTTCTAAAATGTTGGCTACAGTGGTCTCATCTGCTCCCATTTCCTTTAAGATATCAGCAATTTCTTTAACATAGGCTGCATCCTGGAGAAGGACCCATTCCTTTAGTCTGCGTATTTTCTTAATGTCAACTGACAATCTGTAGAGACTCTCAATAGTTTTTTTATTTTCCTCTCTTGATTTTGTATCAGTTGTGTAAGTGGAATATATTAGGAGGCTTCTGTTTGTTACTTCAGTCCATACTGATGGAAAATTCAACCCCAGATTACAGTACTGAGATCTTGCCGACAGAAGAGTAAATATGTCTTTTGCACTGTGGGCAACTCCTCTCAACATTGTGGAACACAGCCCTATCCAGACAGAACAGCAACTACAAGAAAACAGGTTTAAGACACAAATTACACATTGTAATGTTCTCACAGATGTTGATACTTAAACTGAGCTGGCATAACAAATTACTATCAACAGGGTTTTTTGTTACTAGCACAAAATTCAGCTTTCATGCAAACAGAAAGAAAAAAAAATACTTTTCAAAGGTTTATGTTCTGACAGATGCCTCACTGGAACAATAACGCGAATGCAACAGACCTGGTGTGGGGGCAGCACTCTGTCCATATCAATGCCTGCAGTCATACCAAACTGTCAGCCATTTCCTGCAGCCAACATTGTTATTACGTTACAACTCACTAATGCTATATTAGAAAAATGTTTCATGCAATTTAACTTGACAGTAATTCTACCGAATGATTTTTTTAAAAGCAGCTTAAATATCTTTCTTAACTCTTCTGAATGTATTTGCTTAATTTCTCAAGCATTGTTTGGAGCGTGACTTGTTCCTTTGTGTGTCAGAGACCCCCCCGGGTGCTCCTTCAGCAACAGTTCATCGCCTAACTGCATTGTGAAATCATTCTTGTTATAATTCAGGAAAAAATCACTGAAACCTTTACACAGGTGTTTTTCACTAGCTGAGTCTGTTAATGGGGTTCTGAATAAGCACACTGGTATTTTGGGGGAGGAAGCAAGCACACTGTAACGTCTTCAGGCTTTCACTTGCCTCTTCTAGCATCTACTGTGCTACAGATGCCCTGTGCACTGAACGCTTTATTTCCAGGTCAGGTCTGTTGTTGCCAGCCTCCCCTAGCAGCCAGAGGGTCCTCGTGGAATAGGTGCATGGCTGCACTGGGATCCACACAGCAAGCACAGGGTGGTTGTGGGTAACCCCGTACCCCACCTTTGCTCAAACTGACTGACGGGTATCGCCAATAGCACATGGGCTGCCACTTGCGCTGCAGTGGCCAAAGGAGCAGTGGCTGGCAAAGATACCAAGTGTATCTTTAATGTCCTAGGTGGTGTTTTCATAACAACCTTTTGGAAGCACAGAGCGTGAAAGGGAGAACTGCTGGTCTGTGAAATACACAAATTGCTGCTGATGATAACATGCTTAAAACTGCTCAAAGTTAAAATGAGAAGAAAAATACTGGTTTTGCATTTGACAATTCTTATTTATACTGTTGCTTTCACCTCTCCCAAAGTACAGGATGCTTCAAAAGCATGTACGTGAGCATTAAGTGAAATTATTTGGGGGGTTTTTTTTAGGAGACAAAGACTGTTATGATCATGCAGTCTAATCTATGTAACAGAGCAAGAAGCCTTTTGCAGGAACAGCTATATGAGACCCATAGGATCTTCTTTACAGCCCATTTTTAAGAAAAATAAAATACACAGTTTGTTTAGAGAACTTAAGTGATAGAGCCTCTATTTGCCAGGTAAGGTTAAATGTTTTCCAGCAGTAAAATCAGGGTTTATCTCAAGAAAGTGTACCTTTGCTTTTAAGTTGATGTTTTTCAGCTTCTAAAAGATGAACTCATTACGTTACTACATCATAAACTAACAGAATAAGACATAAAAATAATTAACTATATGCAAGCTTATATTACTAAGAGACATTATTTATTAGTAACTTAGTTTTTAGTATTATTTCAAATCTCTGAGGCAAAATCTGGTTGCCTAATGAAGCTGCTTGTGTTATCACCCCAAGGCTAATAATGTTATCTTCATCAAGTCAGTGACTTGAGAAGTGCTGTCCAGCGAGCCCCATCACAGAACAAGTGATTTTTCCCAATAGCCCTGAAAGCGCTCTATGTGTAGGTAAGTCACAGACTTTTCACATGCTGACCTTTCCGTTTTGTGAAAAAGTGACTGTTTCATGGGGACTGCAGATTAAAGCCTCTCCTCCCTAGGGAGTAACACAACTGCCTGTGTCTGAATACTCTTGAGTAGCTCTATTGAATTTAGAGGGTCCAGAGTAAGCAGATCTCTGAAGGATCAGGGCTTTCTTCATTAATGCTTCAGCTCAGCTGGAAACTGCCAGCAAAATATTGTTAAAATACAGACGATACTTCCAAAGTACAAACTGGAAAAATAACGAACTGACTTTTACTTCAGTGTGTAATCCTGCTGTTCAACAAAATTGCCTTGTGAGTAATGCAGTCACTTAAAACATAGTAACTTTATCTATTATAGAGCTTTTAAAAAATCCTGATATAGTAAATTATGTTCTTCCAAGATCTGATATGGAAATTATTGCTATGTTCACTTAAAAAAAAACTTCATGTTGTCTGAAAATGTGTGACATCACAGAAAATGTTTTTCCTGTTGTTAGTGAGGATCATCCATGCAGAAACAGAGAGTACTATAAAAGGAAGGAAAACTTTATTTGCTAAACCATGTTTGACTGTGGTATTCAGGAGCCCCTGTAAAGCAGTAAGCAAAATATAACATGCAAAATAAGATGGATAGATTTTAATATCATGGTGTTCTGTAGAAACTGAGATGACTAAGAGTTATGAGTTGGTGTACTTCAGAGTCCATAGATGACAGTATCACCCTTCCAGATATGTACCATGAGACTTCAGAGTTCTCTTAAAACTCATGCTGGACTACTGTTGTAATATGCAGGACCCCACTGTAACTTTTTACATACTTATATTGCTGTGGGGATTGTAAATCAATTGAAAGATTCAAGAGTTTAGACGAGACATTGTTCTGACAGCAGCACTCATTGCCAGGTGTCATAACAGCAATACCAATACCTAATACTAATGCCTACCTGAAGTTATCTGTGGTCCTGCTTGCTAGCACACTTGCAGTGACCAATATCTACACAGTAAACGGGTGTTTTAAGTTTCATTATTTAATAAGACTCCTATGTGTATCTTCTATAGGAAATGGATACTCAGATCAACTGGCTGATTCATTCCTCATTTCACTCAGAAATTCTGAGTTTCAAATGTGTATTTTGAGACTCAAATCTCACTTTTTGAAAATTAGCAAACCAACCTCTTCCTCATGTTGTGTTTTTCACAAGAACTTTCGCTAAAGAGAGCAACAGTATGACTACTACCATAGTCACTACCATTCTCATTACAGCAAAGCCTAGCCAGGTCTTAGTAGACTGAAGAGAATTAAATGAAACTACTAAATGCCTAGATTGAATTAACCAGGAAGAGGAGGCTATATACCTAGAAGACAGCAGTGTAACTGGTGAAGAAAGCTGGAGCAGCCAGAGGTAGCAGTTTTGTAGATTAATGCATAGTAGAGTAAGCATTCACACTTCTCCACTTACAGACAAAAAATGAATCCCTGCTTTGCACCAGTAGTGGAAATGAGGTAAAGAAGTTTACAAAAATACACTAGACCAACATAAAGCTTTCTAGAAAAAGACTATAAAGGATCCTAGGGTAATTCAGGTTGGAAGGGGCCTGAAGCAGGGTCTGCTTATAAAACCTTGCTCCTTTGTCCAGTCAGGTCCTGAAAACCTCCATGGATGAAGCCCACCCAGCCTCTCTGTGTTGCCTGTTGTAATGCCTGACTGTCCTCATGGGGAAAAAGCTTTTTGGTCTATCCAGGAAGGGAAAGACATTTAAAAAAAGGTTCAGGAAGCATAGCGCTATTTAGACCAAAGGTCACCAACTAGTGCTTTCAGTACAGAGAAAAGGGAAAGTTCTCGATCCCAGCCCAGGGGTAAGCCCGGACACCTGGATGCTCCCTATCTGCACACCTCTTTCCTCTCCTTTTGGCCTCCACGGCGGGCTGGAGGGGCAGGAGCTGAGGGCGAGGGCCCGGCACGACTCCCGCCTTCCAGCCCCGACCCTCGCCGCACCGCAGCTGGCTCCTGCCGCCACCGCCGTCATTGCCATTGCCATTGCCAGCCACCGGGCAGGAACGGCACCCCCGGCCTACTAGGCGCACTCGCCGCCAAGGCTTTCCTTCCCAAACACACATCATTTAAAAAACACGCAGCTTCTTCTGCATCTCGCCCCGACTATCTTCGGGCTCTCATCGTTATGACGCAACCGCATCTCTCGTCACAGCACGGGAGGCCAAGCATAACGTCAGCCAGCCCGCTAACGGCAGCGCCGCGTCTGAGGGCCGCGCCGAGGTTTCCCTCACCAGCCGGTGCCCGCTGAGAGACACTCGCTACCCCACGCCCCCGGCCCCCGCCCCGCGGCCGGTGTGAGGCAGCCGGAGCCGGCTGGGACCGGCCTGGACCGGCCCTGCACCGCCGCCGCGCCTGACCTGGCTCGCCGCCGCGGAGCGCTGCGCCGCCGCGCTGGGCGCTACCACCGGAGCCAGGCGGGACGGGGGGGTGGGGATGTACCATGTGGCGGCGGCGGCGGGGAGAGGCGGGTGGCAGCGAAGTAGCGGTGTGAAGAAGTCTTGTTGGCGGTGACCGGGGGACTTTGGCATCCTACATCTGCGAATGGAGTGTGCCGTAGACGTGAAGCTGAAATAACGGTGCCAGTGAGGCCTTGCGCCCGGTCCAGCACCACCGTTACCACACACACCGCCCAGCCATCAAACCCCGGGGCTCCTGACAACAAACGTGTCAACCTGGGCACAGACCTCCACTCCTGAAAGCAGCACCCTGAAAAATCTCCTCAGGATCAAATTTGGATGAGAGGCAACACTNTTCTCGATCCCAGCCCAGGGGTAAGCCCGGACACCTGGATGCTCCCTATCTGCACACCTCTTTCCTCTCCTTTTGGCCTCCACGGCGGGCTGGAGGGGCAGGAGCTGAGGGCGAGGGCCCGGCACGACTCCCGCCTTCCAGCCCCGACCCTCGCCGCACCGCAGCTGGCTCCTGCCGCCACCGCCGTCATTGCCATTGCCATTGCCAGCCACCGGGCAGGAACGGCACCCCCGGCCTACTAGGCGCACTCGCCGCCAAGGCTTTCCTTCCCAAACACACATCATTTAAAAAACACGCAGCTTCTTCTGCATCTCGCCCCGACTATCTTCGGGCTCTCATCGTTATGACGCAACCGCATCTCTCGTCACAGCACGGGAGGCCAAGCATAACGTCAGCCAGCCCGCTAACGGCAGCGCCGCGTCTGAGGGCCGCGCCGAGGTTTCCCTCACCAGCCGGTGCCCGCTGAGAGACACTCGCTACCCCACGCCCCCGGCCCCCGCCCCGCGGCCGGTGTGAGGCAGCCGGAGCCGGCTGGGACCGGCCTGGACCGGCCCTGCACCGCCGCCGCGCCTGACCTGGCTCGCCGCCGCGGAGCGCTGCGCCGCCGCGCTGGGCGCTACCACCGGAGCCGGGCGGGACGGGGGGGTGGGGATGTACCATGTGGCGGCGGCGGCGGGGAGAGGCGGGTGGCAGCGAAGTAGCGGTGTGAAGAAGTCTTGTTGGCGGTGACCGGGGGACTTTGGCATCCTACATCTGCGAATGGAGTGTGCCGTAGACGTGAAGCTGAAATAACGGTGCCAGTAAGGCCTTGCGCCCGGTCCAGCACCACCGTTACCACACACACCGCCCAGCCATCAAACCCCGGGGCTCCTGACAACAAACGTGTCAACCTGGGCACAGACCTCCACTCCTGAAAGCAGCACCCTGAAAAATCTCCTCAGGATCAAATTTGGATGAGAGGCAACACTGATGGGAGGCTTGTCTCACATCACCATATTTTCTTCCATGCGATCACTTAACTTAGAACAGAATAAAAGAATAAAATGCACATACGTGGTCATTGGAGTCACAGGGTTCTGCTGGCAGCGTTTCAGAAGTTCCATGGGCTGCGATTGAGAGAATCACCTTGCTCTATCTTGGTTTTTTTTCAGCTGTATCTACTTTATTTCTGTTTTAAACGTAGAATAACGAATCAGCAAAGACACAGAAATGATTTCCAGACTAGAAAAATTTGTCTAGGCATGCTAGCATTTTTTTAAACCAAGTCTGGGCCTGCACGATCACATCCTACAGAGTGAAAATCAATACTGTTCTCTCTGGGAACAATTTCTTTTGTTGGCTACATTTTCAATAGTCTGTATTAGATCTATGAAAACAATGTGACTATAATACAATGTAGAACTGCTACAGAAAGAAACTGTGCTCTATGAACCCAGTTCAGGCTTGATCTTCTACATAACTGCTGCTTCAAGAGCAGTTAATGTTTGTGAACATAAATGGCATACAATGATGTTAAAAACTTGGATCTAAAAGATGCTTCTAATGTGTAAGACACAACGTATTATATATTTGCTTATGTTTTTGTCATTTCACACCATGTTATCTTTTTTCCCTTTCTAACTCCTCCCCACTCACTTGATTTTTGTGATCACAATCTGGGCTAAATTAGCTAAATTATCAATAATGTTCTTTAAAGAAGTTATCCACAAGAGAACACAGTAGTGGGGCTTACTTGTACCAGTTCCTTAATTAACTGTGATCCTATTTTCTTCTTCTACTAACTTGGAGAGAGTCTTCCCTTGAGATTTGACATTTTAATTAATATATTCTTCATCTTCCTTTCACTTCTAAATCAAGAACAAACTGTTTAGCATGGAAGGTACAGCTAGAGCCAAACTGTGCTTAGACATAATGATATGCTAATGATATACTACAGTTGTTATTTAGTCTGTAGAGACAAATGGCTTATAGGATGATGGTTTTTGTGGTTGCAATTTGGTTATGAAACTGTAAGCTCTAGTGAGGGAGGGTTGCTTCCACCTCCATATTCCCAAGAAGGCAAATCAGTTGAGACTGGACATTGTTCAAGGCCATCTTCAGTGTCACAGCCTTGTAAGGAGCTAGCAGGGACTATAAGGAGTATAAAAAAGCAGTTTAAGAGTTTGAAATAAAAACTGTATTGTGAGGTGACTTTCCTTGAAAATAAGAAATCGATCTTCTTCAATGTGCTCAAAAATTATAGAATTAAAAGGAGTTTGATGGCAAGTGGTCATAAACTACCGAGATTTCTATTTTATTTCTTTTAAAATTGTTCACCAAATATTTGACATTTCTTAAGAATAGAAACAAAAAGTAAGCGAGGACGAATGTATTTTGTATTAATTTGGAAAACAATGCTCAACTTTACAATGACCCGACTACTTCAGGTTTGAGTTCCAGCAAAGGTATTCTATATGACAGGATCCCGTATGTTCTTCTTGGACCGGAATGATGAGCTGTGGAATATGATGTTCCAGGTATGACTGAGTGATAATCATTGAAAACCTCACAACAATTTATGCAATTGTTTAAAGTCAATGCCCAAGAAGAGTTGGTCCTCCACACTTCTTAGAAATAAATTTTGTATAAAATCAAGTAGGAAGGGATTAAAACCATGGCTGGGGTCTCTGCTGCTAGCATGCCTTGATCGTTAATGACATTTTATTAAGTAATTCAAAGTGAGGAAAGAAAAGCAGCAAGAGAAACATCTGATGCATGAGTCTTGTTGACTTTACTTTTACTTTCTGTGTCTATCAGCAGAAAAAAAAATATTTTAGTGGAAACAGCAACTACATTTGTTAAAGTAGTGTCCTGCTCTGGAATTCTGGAAGTTGAGAAAGGTCAGTACTGCTCACGAGTCTTCTGCCTTTTACTTGAGAGCCGTTATTTTTAATGAGACCCCTCTTCCTCTTGCTGTCCACTTGTTAGCAACACTCTGGAAGCAGTAGATTTCAGTTGCAATCCACAGGTAGAGGTTTATTTTCAGATCTGCATCCAGAGTTGCTTTTTTAGGGATCGAAATTGCTCTACGGAGCCCTATCAGTGTGTCGCCTCATTCAGCAGTTAGCTGTGCCTACTGGCTAACCCGAGAGAAGGTGTAGGGAAACCGTGGAAACCAAAGACAGTTTGAGCGCTGTAATTAAGAGAAGACGTTGGAGATACACCATTGACTTATAATGACTTTACTAACAGCACAAGAGAGACCCTTTAAACTCGTCCGGCCGCTCAGAACTCCCTCGGAAGCGTGTTTGCTCCCGGCAGCAGCCCGGCTGCTCTCCGCACCGCTGCTTTTCCAGCTTTTTCGACACCACCCCAGAAGCGCAGCCAGCAGCGACACAAACACGGCCCGTTGCGTAACCACCAGCACGCGCCTCTAACCAACACGGGAGGGGGCAGGCGGGCGGGCACAGAGAGACGTGACAGGACTGAAGCGGGCAGAAGGAAAGCAGCCGCTGTCCCCCTCCCCGCCCGGCCAGGGCCGGGCGCAGCTCCGCACCCGTCAGGACCGGGCTCCCTACGCACACGGTTACATAAGCGCCCCGCCTCTGCCCCGCGGGATGGGGTGGGGAGCGGTGGGATCGGCCGGGCCCAGCCCACGGGCAACGGCGACCCCGCCACATTCCCGCTGCCGCCTGCCTCGCGGCGGGGGTCTGCCGGCGCGTGGGGCGGTGGGGTGAGTGTGAGGGGAGACCCTCCGCCGCGCACGCGCAACCGCGGGCGCGCGCGGTGCGCTATACATAACAGGTCATCGGGCGCGCGCCCCGCGCGTGCTCGTTAGGCTCTTCCACGAGCCTCTTCGGAGCCCCGTGCTCATCCGGGTCTCGCCGACCCGAGCCTGGGGCGGGGGGGGAAAGACTCGGCGGTCCCCGCCCGTGGCGACATTCCCCTCCGCAGCCCACCGCATCCTGCTGGCCCGGCGGGTGGAATTTGTAACACGACAGCGGGCTGCCCCGGCCGCCCCACCGCGGGAGTTGGGCCGATGGCGCCCCGCACCTCCCCTCCCCGCGCCGCCTCCCCCCGCCGGCGGTAGTATACACACTTCAGAAACGTGAGGGCCGGAGGTCACGTGGGGCAGAGGCCGACCAATTGGCGGCGGGGGGCGTGGCGGGCGGCGGAGCCAGGGCTGCCAGCGCAGAGTCACAGGGCGAGCGGCGAGGCGACGGCCGCCGGCTGGCAGAAGGCGTGTGCGGCCGGCAGCAACGGCCGCTTTCAGCGGGCAGGGGAAGCCTCGCCACCCCGGAGCGACCGCCGGATCCTGCTCTCTTTCTCCGTCCGTCTCTGCTCTCCCCGGCGCGGGGGCTCCGCGGGGTGATGCGTCCCCACCGCGCGGCCGCCCCCGCTGTCTCCGCCGGGTCCTAGAGCGGCCTGAAGCGAGACCTCGGGCGCCGCTCGGCCCCACCGCGTCCACGCGGGGCGGCGGCGGCCGTTGCTCGCCCGAGCGGCGGCGGCGCCGCGCGATGAGCGGCCCCGCGGGGGGCAGCGGTTCCCGCTGAGCGCCCGCGCCCCCCGCCCGGCCCGTCCTGGCGGCATGGGGGTGAACGCCGTGCACTGGTTCCGCAAGGGGCTGCGGCTCCACGACAACCCGGCGCTGCGGGAGTGCATCCAGGGCGCCGACACCGTGCGCTGCGTCTACATCCTGGACCCCTGGTTCGCCGGCTCTTCCAACGTGGGCATCAACAGGTGGCGGTGAGTGTGGGGCGGCGGGGGCGCCCGGCGCGGCGGGGTCCCCGTCCCCGCGTTATGTATGCGGTCACGCTGCCTCCCTGCCATCCCCTCCCCTCACCGCCCCATTGGGCCGCCGCCAGCGCCGGCTTCCCTCGCCCGCCCGCCCTCCCCGTGGCTCCGGCGGTGGTGTTACATAGCCGGCCCCTGCGGCTGTCGCGGCGGCGGGGCCGGGAGGAAAGGGGAAGAAGGGGGGAAGCGTCTGGCGGGCCGCGGTTTGCCGGGAAAGGGGGGGTGCTTGCCGCTCCCGAGGGCGGTGGTGGTTCTGTGCCCGAGCGCGCCCCCGGTCCCCGCCCGCGCTGTCGTTTCAGAGCAGGGCTGCTGGCGGGCTGCGAGCCCCGGGAGGAGCAGCCCGGAGCGCTTGTGTCACCTCAGCACGTCGGGGCAGTCAGAAACCCCGCGCTGGCACAGCTGGGGAAAGCTATGAAGCTGCTTGATTGGTTCAAAAGTAATTTCTCAGGATAGCTTTCCTGCAGGGAAGGGTAGGTAGTGTCCCTTTCCAGAGCAGGTAGATCTATTCCTACACTTTCAAGACGGGTGTAATCCAACCTGATACAAAAATGAACTTTACTGTGGAGTTGTGACTGATGCTTCCATCACTAGGGATCCGAAGGTTGTTACCCTTTTTGAAGGGTTGATAATGCAGTGGAGTTCTTGTGTCATCTGTCCATCCAGTGTCAGGAATTTGGAATGCTTGTGAGCTTAGCCTGCCCAGACTATGATGCTGAGAAGAGTTGCCTAATTATGGAACAATCACAATGAAACTTGGCTTAACACCATGCCATAGAAGAGTGACAAAGTTGAGATACTTTGGGTTTCAGTTCAGTTTACCTCTCTTCAAGGATTATTTCTTTCAGATTTAATAATTTCTATATTGGGTCATTACTTTACCAGCAAGGTAATGTACCTTTGGAGGTTTTTTTCCCAGATTTTGAGAAGTTTTCCTTATGGTCCTATTTCTGGTTTTCAGAAGATAGAAAGACTAGAAATGCTTTCTGTGAGCTGTAACTTGATGATTACTCCATTTTCACTGACAAAAATAATGTTTATACCACTTAAGAATAATAATTGTTAGATACTTCCCTTATCTGAGAGATATCATTGATGTACACTTCTTTTATAGAAGCTTTTTGATTTTTTAGTTTGTTTTGAAGGGGATACATTTTTTTGAATAACAAATCCTGACTTCATAAAGAAAGCTCGGAGGTCTTAGTTTTGTGGATGAAGCATGAACAACTACTAAAGTTTAAAAGAATGTGGGCAATTGGTGCAAGTCTAAGTGTTAAAGAAATCACCTGTCTTAAGAATGCTTAGGTTTCTAATACATGCGTTTCTAATGTGTTTTGCAATTGAAGTGATAAACTGTTTTTGCTTATGCTCTGAGCTAGTGAGTGATAGACAGATGTGAACTTTGATTCTAGTAAAAGGAGGTTCATGTTTTCAGTGCTACTGCCCTGGTTCTTCAATTGCTGTATAATATCATTAGGTAATGCAGTCCTTGAGTACATTGTGTGTGATATATTTGCTAGTTGGTTTAACAGTGTTCTCAGTGTTCAGTCCCTGCACTGCATTTTGTAGCTGAATAAAACCATCTTTTTTTTAGTTGCTCGTTAGAGGGGCTGAGTTTTTGGTGGTGTGGGTTTGTTTGTTTGTGTAATGAAGAGGAACATTTTTCTTTTAGGCCTTTGTTTTTGTGTGCTTCTCCCCTTCTCCTGCCCCCCCCCCCCCNCCCCCCATCAAGATCTACCAGAAGAAGTGTAAATTACAACTCCCCTGTCTAAAGCACTTCAAGCAGTCTCCTGGGACTCAAAGACCCTCAAGACATTGTGCTCCACGTGGATTTGAGTAGGAAATCTCACTGACTTCATAGCCCTTTTTGCAAGATCTTCAGGTTTTTTCAAGTTTAAAAGTACAATAACTTTATAGAATAACTGGCTGCTAGAGCTGTATATTTATTAGGGTGATGTCAATAAATTATTTTTTAAATGAACTAGTTTGGAATGAATCCATATTAGGTTCCAGTGGTTTTAATGAGCTATTTTTAGCTAGTGGTAACACACACAGTCACAGTATGCATACACAAGACTTCTGATGCAGTTTTTTGGTTTGCCAGTCTCGTTCAGCACTTGTAATTAATAATCAAGCATTTTTTATCTCCTTGATCACTTGAAGACCATAAGCAAGATCTTTACTTTGTGTCTATGGAGTAGGGTGTTGCATTAGTAAAAAATATTTCATTTGAGTTTAGGAGCAGATGCCCTTCAGCATTTGGAACATGAGTCAAACTTAGTGTTCTGGTGTGGATTTACAGTGGTCCTCTCTGAGTTGATTGACACTGAGAGTTTATGTTCTGGTGAGTTTACGGTCCTAGTGCCCTGGGCAAAACTCTTTTCTGTCAGAGTTCAAAGTATGACTAACCCAATTGACATGAGGAGAAATGGTGCAAGATTACAACAAACTAGGAGGTTTAATTTCTTGTTAGAAGCAATATTGTCCCTCTGCAGAGTTAGCAGTTACAAGTAATTTTTAAAATGTGTTTTAAATCTGGCAAATAGCGGCCTTTAATACATAGGTGTTTTCTGATTAACTTTTTTCTTTAAACAGTCATGTAACACTCATGAACTAATATCTTTGTGTAATTGCACTATTGAGCAAGTCTAATTACTAAGCGGTCACATGGTTTTACTGACCTCCTTTCTCCTGGCATTCAGCCTACCTGTTCTGAAATCATGAATGCTACATAACAAATGTCAGGGCCTTCCTCAGCTCTCTTTATTTTTTTTTTTCATTTGATTCTGGTTCTTCTTATTGTTCCTTCTTTCAAGCTGTCAAATGTATCAAGATGTGCTTCCATTGAGACATGCTTTTTCTATTTAATGAGTTTTCCAGTGTTGTTCACAGATAAAGGCTTGTGAGAGAGGTTATTCAGTGCAGTAAAAGGTGATGGAGAAATGGAGGGAGATGCTGAATGGAAAATTGCTCTAAGACTCTCTTAAAGTTTTGTTAATTGCCTTTAGACTTCTGGCCCCAGAATTACTGTGCATCTAATTGTGTGAACAGACAAAGAATGTAACTTATGTACTTCAACAAGTAACCATTACCTACTTATGAAAAAATGTGTTTGTATGTGCTCATAGACTTTTCCATATTAAGGAGAATGGGATCTCGTGTTTAGCGGTATCACTTAGAGGAGGGTTCCATTAGCCCTGGTTCTGCTACAGAGTGGCAGTTCATCACAATACCGAAAAAGAAATGTAAACATGCCATTAGTTACTGCATAAGAATTTACTTTGGCTAATGATTTACTTTTTTAGTTTGTCTTTTTTGAGTGTGTACGTATGTTTTTGATATGCTACTTAAAAGACTTGCTTGCAGCAATTGATTTTAAAAGGCAATCACTGCAACTCATAGAAATGGGAGCTTGTTTTAAAAAAACAATACTTGGATGTCCTTCTGCAGCATCTGTTAAGTTCTGCTATTCTGTGCATCTGATTTTGAAGATATGCTTACAGGTTATGCAGGAAGTGGTTTGTCCTAAAGAGATCCATTGGATGTGGGATTGGTGAAGAAAGTTTGTCAACGGAATTATTCTATAAGTGATTTCAGAATTAAGTGATATCATACCTGTAATTCAGGCAGGCAAAATTTATGTATTGTACTCCTTAAATTTTGGTGACATGTTTAATATGTAAAAAGGAGTGTGACAAAATAATTGTGACTTTCCTGCTAAAAACATCCCTTGAAGTTTGTTTTTATGTGTAGCACTTAGGATGAAAATCTGTTTGATTTATGAAATATTTAACATCAAGCCAGTCATCTCAAGTCTAAATAGAAACAATGCTCTTGGTTTTTCATCTGCAAAGTTAGACATCAGGTTTTGGAATAACATTAGTTTTGTATATATTCTGTAGATACTTTGGGGTTTCTTTTACAGGGTAGGTAGCCTGTGCTGAACTCTGCTGTTATAGCCGGGGTGCAACAGGTCTGCAAGGGAGCTTCAGTGATCCTGTGCTGTGTTGTAGGCATACTCGTCAATACCTTTTAATAGGTGGCTTCAACTCTAGCTCAGTGCACAACTTGGAGCACTTTTGTCCAACCAGCCCACTGAATTGAGGGTGATTAATCTATAAATTTTGAAAACTGTTGTCAAAGAATGGTAACTTGTTTTCATAAGCCGCATATTGAGATGGGAATTCTGTGGTACTGGCGGTTAGGTTGGAGAAACCTTCCAGTGCTGCACAACTGCTGTGCCCACCTGCCCTCTTTCACAGAAAGCCTTGTCTATCCCAAAAGTGCCCCCAGTACGGCAGTTCCCTCTATAGTTCATTGTGTTACATGATCTAGCCCTGTGATTTACAAAGTAGGTCACGGAGCCACACTGACGTACGTCCTCATGGTTTTAATCCTGCCGTGTTAATGAAAGGGGTGGTTCCACCCTTCCGTGATAGCAAACAGCCCAACGTGAACCAGGTTAGCTCATCAATCTGTCCAAAAGAGATTAGTTACCAGTTTTGGTGGGTTTAGCTCTGTGGTAGATGGTGTCATCAAAAAGGCTGTGATAGTAGTAGTGAAGAGGCGAGAGTGGGAAGGGCAGGTACTATTTCTTTCAGTGGCAGTATGGATTTGGTCCAGATGAAAATGGCCATATAACAACTGTCCTGCATTGCTCATGTGTGCAGTAACCACTGGGTGTTTTTTGGAAGGTGATTGTTGGTTTCTTCTGTGACTTTGCCATTTGTTGACACCTTTTGATATTATATATGTCCTTTGAAGTCATATTGTCGAAAATGAGTATCGGCCTTTTTACTGTGTTTGGGGAAGGGCCGGATTTATTTTTTGTGAAACTGTCAGAATGTGAGAAATAACTCTGCCAGCTGAAAAATTACACTATGCTTGTTTGCTTACTTTGGTGTATGATCTTGTATTGCCAGATTCTGTAATGTAAGTATTATTAAATTGGACAAGAAGTCAGTACTAGTTGGTCTGGAGAGAGCAGGCAGTACTGTAAATCCAATATTATACAAAGTGTTCAATAAATTGTTTTTTCCGAGCAGCAGTTATAGGCCAGAAAAATTCCAGGGAGCATTTATACAATTTGCTTTTTACTGCAAGATTACCTTGAAGGAATGTAATTCCTCAGGTTAAGGAGTTTTGACATTTGAGAGACCTGGTTTTATATAATTAATTTCCAGGTTTGAGGATATCAAGAGAAGACCCGAGTTGAGCGTTCTTGATACGTAAGAGTAGCGTGTGGACTTTGTGACTGAGGATCAAGGGACAAATGGAGCCTCAAAACAAACTCTGTATGGTTATTTGAGTCTTCCTTCTCTTGGGACCAGAAATCTATTTTTGGTTTCGTTTACCTAAGTATCAATAGATCATGCTCTTTATTTGAGAAGGGGAAGGTTATCTGTCTGCAACTTGTGGTGTTACCTCTTCTGGTCATAAAAGGAGAGGGATGATAACCCCCAACACACACCATTTGTGGTGAACGCAGAAGCAGCTTTTTTTAGGCAATCAAGAATACATTTTTTTTTCCCAACTGATCAGTATGTGGCAGTGTCAATGAATCCCACAGCAGTTCTTCAAAGCAGATTATTTTATGTACTATCTTGTACTGCCTTCCTCTTTTGGCCATTTTCATGCAGTAAAGTATATTTTCCTCCAGTTTATGAAAATGTCTCTGTTTCTATAAATGGCAAATACTCTTTAAAACATATTTCATTTCATAAGGAAAAGCTGTTTATCGCTGTACCTGCTGAAGTTTTTGGTTTCTGACAGTTTGCCTACAGCATGGAAGCCTTTCCTTTTGAGGAAGGTGGTTCCTTTCCAGACCCTCTATGCTGGGTAGGTTTTCAGGTTAGTTATATAACCCACAGTGGGAGGAAGGTCCAGCTGCCGGCAAAGTCGGCCATTTTTTCAGCGTAGAAGTTACTCTAAAGTCTGTGGTGTGTGAATTTGTATATTGAAAGAAACGGTTTGCTTTAGGGAATTTTGTGACTTTCCCATAGTGACCTAAAAAGGCAAAAGTCAGCTTGAGCATGAATCTGTTGTGTAAGTAGTGTGGGAGTATGTGGCTTTGTGTTTTCTAGGCTTAGTAATTTGCATATCGCATTTTAGCAGGTTTAATAAGCCTTTGCTTACATCTAGGAAAGGACTGGATTTGATTACCGGGGTAAGAACTTTATAGTGTTTTGGTGCAATGCCTGAATTTTCAAAACTCCAATTTAAATGTGGAGCAAGGTTAGCTTTTGTGCTTCTGTATACTTCTGTCTTTCAAGTTCATTGCAATCTAGGTCAACAGGTGAACTATAACTGCAATGTCCTTCTAAATGTGAAGCCTCCATATATTTTTCAGGTCATGAGTAAGCATTTGATTTCATTGCTTTGGAGTTTTGTGTGTGTAAGTGTTTATGCAGGAGGAAAACTCAGTGGAGGTGAAGGATAGACTGGAAAGGACTGGGGAAAAGAGGTTGGTGTTGCAATTTTCTGTTTCAAGCATGTAAATAGAGACAACTGTGGCCGAAGTCCACATGTATATCTGTACTTTTGGAACAGTTATGAATCTGAGACCATGCCAATTACTAATGGAGAGATAATGAAAATTAACATGATCTTTGCTAGCATTAGTTTAGCTGAATGCAGTGAACAGAGCTTCCTAAAACGTGCATTTTTTTTTTCTTAAATTCTGTAGTTAGATTTTTTTAAATTGCTTTACTATTTGAAAAGTCTGAAAGTCTATACTGGTATACCTGGGTAGGAAATAAGAATTTGATAATACTCAGGGTTTCAGAAGTAAATTCAGGTGTCAAACTCTTGCTCATCATGTCTTTGAAAAGTGATAAAGCAACAAGTTCCTTGCAATAGGATGGAACCTGTCCAGATTATCAGAGTCAGAAGGGATTTCCTTCAGTTGAACATTAGTCACGATGTGTCCCGCAAGTCTAATTTCTGTGGTGACAGGCATGTGACGTCATGTGCATCTGAGCTTTTGTGTTACGCATTGCTTCCTCCTACAACTAAACGAGAGAGGTTTTCTGGGCCTGTGTTTGAACATTACTTTATCTCAGTGTTTCTTGATTTGTAGGAAAGCATTTCGTTTGCTGTTCTGTCAGATGCATGGCTTTTTTTTTTAATATCTGTTAGTATGTTTATTAGTCTTGCACAGCTATGAAAAGTAAAGGCTGCAAAATTCTTGCACTGTAAGTTTGATTCCTTTCAGAAACACAAATTCCTATCCTTTCAGAATGAAAACCAGAAGCATTGAAAAAAAGTCTGTTTAAGCTCAAGTGGGGAAGTTGTGAAGTATGAATACATGTGTCTTGGTTTCAGCTGAGACGGAATTAACTTTCTTCATAGTAGCTAGTGTGAGGTTGTGTTTGGGGTTTTTGCTGAGAAGAAGGCTGATAATACACTGATGTTTGCAGCTCCTGCCAGGACAGTCAAGGACTTTTCAGTTTCTCTGCTGTGCCAGTGTCTGCAGGTGCAGGAGAAGCTGGGAGGGAGCACAGCCCCAGTTCCTAGCCTAGGAGGTGACCTTAGGTTTAGGATTGAGACACAAATTGGCCAGTGGTATATTCCATATCATGCACGTCATGCTCAGTATATAGNTTATTATTTCCAAAACTATTGTAGTTTACCTATTAAACTGTTCTTGTCCCACCCCACAAGCCTCTTTTACCTTCATGCCTTTGATTCTTTCCCCCATCCCTGGAGGGGTGAGGGTGAGCAAGTGGTGTTGAGTTTTGCTGCCAGCCGGGGTAAAACTGCAATGTTGTTATTGATTCTTCAGTGATGGAGATGAAATATTTACAGCACAAGCTATTTAGGAACAACTGCTGTAAGGCAAACTTGGATTTTTGTATTGTTATCTATCCAAAGTGTGGAACCCGTGACCTAGGAAATCGTTTACTTTTTATACTAAGGAACCTGTGCAGATTTTTTTTGTTTGTTTTTGTTCCTTAATGCCAATATTCTACTTACCTTGTAGATAAATGGTAGACTGTGCTGCCATTTAGAGAGAGGGGAAAACTAATGATTGAAAGAACAGAAATAGGAGGGCAACTTTCGTCAGGCAGATGACTAAATAAATTGGTAACGCCTTCATGTAGACTGCTTGTTAGTTCATGCCTTGCATAGTTTGTAAAACATGACAATGGTCTGCATGGTTACAATTTTGCTATGTGCTGAAGATACAGAACACCATGGCAAGCTTTACGGCAATATGTGCAGTTCTGAAGTACTGGAGGAGCGTACAGAGAATTGTGAGACTCCCATTTTACAGAGGAACTAGCATTAAATGTAGTTAATGATTTGATTTCCAATACGTTGGATTAATTGAAGAATGGAGTAAAATTTTTCTTTCCTGTGAGTTTCCTCTGATTTGATTTTTTTTTCCTGCTTGTAAATCCTATGGCATCAAGTTTTTTTTCTCCTATTCTTCATATTTCATATTCTTGAGAATAAACAAACTTTTTTTCTAGGAGTCTTGAAGTAGAAAAAGAGAACAATATAATTTTTAGCGGAGATAGCCTACTATTGTTTTCCTTATTCCTCTCTCATGGGAGAGGCACGACTACACATCTGCAAAACTGAGATATGCATTTAAAATAAAAATATTCTACAAAGTAATTTTTTGTGATACAGGTTTCAGAAGGGTCTTTGGGGAGGAGATTGCATTCTGGTTTTGTTCTTTGTTTTCATAAGTCCTGCTAGTAGTAAACTCAAGAAGTTGAAACTATCCAAATCTTGGTGATCAAGCAAAGGATGTCATCTGAATTATTTGTTTTATTTGGGTTGCCCTGGGATAATTCCTGTGACTTTCCATTATTATTTTTCAGTAGATGGCAGGCTTAAAAAGATCTAGTTTAGTGCACTTTATCTGTTTCTTTTTAGACAACATAGCTGTTTGCTGTTTACTGCTATTATGCAGTATATCCCAAATCCTGTGAATAGTTCTTCAAATGGCTTGTTATGAGTGACTTTTTCTTTTCTCCAGCATACTTTTTAACTGGTATGACCTGAAAACATCTACTAATGTGTAATTTCTTCAGTTTATGACAAAGGAGAAAGTTTTAAATTGCTGTGATATTGATAGTTCCATTTTTATTGTGGTGTATTTTCCCCTTTTATTTTAAGGCTTTCATAATCTGAGGAGACCTGTATAAAGATTAGGATTGATCAAATAGTCCTGGTATTTTTCAGTGAGCAGAGTTTTTTCATTTAATTGTAATTGCTTTTCTGTAAGCTATTTGCCAATAAATTTACTGGGGAGAAGTACTTTATTTCAGTGCTAGTGTGTTTTTCTTCTGAACCATGGAGAAAATCCTGTGTTTGTGGGGATAATGTGAATCTTCTTTTTACATTTAGATTTTGGCTTTCTGCTTTCTTTCAAATGTAACTCCACCAACCTCTCTTTTTCAGTGCCAACTCTGAAACATTTTGTTAGTTTGCCAAAGTAAAGTTTTTCAATGCTGTGTTTACTGAAAGTTTTACTCTAATTCTTTACTACTTTCATATGAGACAGCACAACAGAGCTTGCATTTTTGGCACTGGAGGTCAGACTTTCAAACTGAAAAGTGTTAGTAGTGATCAGATGTTGTTCTTGCAGCAGCAGCTTTTCTGATTTTTTTTTCTAAATAATTCTATATTTTTTTCTTCTACTAGTCCCTCTTTCTTCCAGAATCCTACCTTTGCAGCTGCTGCTGTACAGCTTGTAAAGTGCAGTGCTAATTTGAAAATAATTCTTAGGGTTTTTTTTTTTTTTGCTGTTCTGTTTGAGGAGTGTGAGTCTTGCAGGAGTGATTCTCATTACATATGGTTTGTTCCCAAGTGTGTGTGGGAAATGTCAAAAACTTATCCACTCTCAGTACCATATTGTCATTGATTACAGTATTTTTGCTGCTGAATTTACAAGTTTGAAGAAGACTTAAGGTAAAGTAAGCTTTGGAGAACTTTGGTGTGTGTGCTTTGTTTTTCTGCTTTTGTAGGATGAGCTGTATCTGTCAGAATCTTTCTATTAACCAAAGTTTTAATTAGGATGTACTATACAGTAATGCATAGCATGCCTTTTGTTGGAGTGAGTTGTCTCTTGCTTGGAAGCGTTAGTCTCTGGCGCTTACCTCCTAAATTTTGCCTTGAGTGAAAGCTTTTGAACTTAGGGTTTGCGTAAATTGATCAAAAACCATCTATGCACAAGTCAGTGTGATTGATGTTTGAAGCCTTGTAGGCTTATTTCTACAGCAATAATATTTTTCTTCATGAGGTTAAGATATAGTTCAATGAAAAGTTGCACTGGTAATATTGTTTCCTTTGTCATAAAGGTAATGGTCATTAACAGCAACAGTAAACAGGAAATTAGGTAACTGCCAACGTTACTGCCTAGGTTTGTGCAGTACCTTTGTACGTCCCTGTTCCACTGTCCATGCAGGGTTAAATATGTTTTAAAAACACGTTAGCTTTATCTGTCATTCATGAGGGTTTTTCTTTTGTGCAGATTTAATGTTATTTAGACCTATAGTAAAGGATTATGTCAGTTAGCCGGTGCTTGGGTGTAGTACCGAAGCAGCCTGCCTGTGCTGACGCTTGTTGCCAGCTGTTGACGCTGGCAGGGGACACGTTGTTCACAAGCTGCTGTTCGCTTTGACACCTTTCCCTTCTATTTTTTATCAGCTCCTCTGGTTTTGAACATTGGCTTGGTACTTGTTGAACTCCAAGCACATATTAGGTTGCATTTAACCTTTAGCAGCTGACGCTTCCAAATACGACACAGAAGCAGAACCGACCCACTGCTTGTACCTGCTCGAAGCCTTTCTCTGTCCTGGTTAGCAATAAAGTTCGGCCGCGTGCGGGAGTCCTCTCGGAGCAGCTCCAAAGGAAAGGAAAAATTGGGCTCCTACTACAGCGGTTACGTATAATTGGAAAAGTAGGTCATTGTGGCAGGGAGTAGTCCAAACAGCCGCCTGGTTGCTGCAGCAACGACCTACTTTAGGAAACTATTTTTGTTGATTCATATTGAAATGTTCTGAGTACAAATGGTATAAGGAAATGATCAGGTTATGAGATGTGTAGCAATGAAAGCTGCAGACTTTGTAGACTCACCTCTCCCCCTCCCTCTTTTTTTTCCCCTGCTTTGGTCTTGACACTTCATGTTGGATATACAGGGATTAAAGCAAGTAAGGTTTGTTTTTCTTCAGTTTGACCTCTAGTGGGGAACATCTCTTGTTGGTTGAAGATTCTGCATAGCAATAATACTTACTTATCAATGGTGATTAAGTTTCCAGAGTTCAGAGCCTACGAATGCTCCCTTATACTTTTGTCTATAGAAATAATATGGTGTTTTTTAAAAAAAAATTCTTATTTCTTAGGAGTATCTCTTTTCTGAAATGCTAAGTTTGCTTGATACTCAGCTGCTCTTCTTTAACCACTTTCTCTTCAACAAAGTTTACACATCTTCAGGAAGATGGGCTTGGTGCCCCCTGCTTCCCCCTCTCCTCCCCCTCCTTTTTTTCTTTTCTTTAAATTGACAGTGTTCCTGTCTGCATCTTCTGTTTTGCTATTAATTCTAATCCTGGCACAAGCAACCTGGAAAAAATAACGTGATCCTATGTACGATGCTCTTTTCCAGTTGTCTATTCTTTCAACAGTCAAAGCAGTAAAAAAATTTGACTGGTATTCAGAAGGTTAATTTTGTTAATTCATTCCCTTCTTATGAAAGGAATGGATAGACAGGGAAAACAAGGAAAATATAAGAATACAGTTGTTCTGATAAAGGTTTCATTCTTCATCTAAACTACTATCAATTCTGCAGAGATGATTGAATATCACTTTTTAGTTATCAGAAAGCTCCACTTAACTGTACTACAGTTTTTCAAGATTAACTTAGTTACTGCAAGTGAGGTACTTTCTGTTGGTCCTTGACTTCAGGTTGGTCCAGACCTTCAGTATTGCAGTTGTGGCAGATGAAGATAGCAAGTTTGTCTGGAGGTTATTTGAATTTTTTCCATCTATTATGTCTTCAGCTGTACTTCAGTTTTGTATACCAGTGATTACGTTACTGAGCTCTTTGCATCTTTTTCGTCAGTTTTACACTTTGAGATGGAAGGCCCCTACAGCATGAAGTGAACCATTACTGCCATTAGTCTACTCGAAGAAAGTTTAGGACAAAGTGAAGTTTTTCAGGACTTAAGCAGCTTAATAAACAAAGCTGTGTTTCAGTTATTTGGGTTTTGTAATATTTTTTAAAAAGGTCGATTTTTTCTATATGTTTATCACTCAAAAACCTGAACACATTTTGTTCACCTTGTATTCAAGTACAAATGACTAATTTCAGTTTTGAAAGATCAGTTCATAAAATTTTGGCCTTCTTGATCTAGAGCAGTAGCAATGGGAAGTCAGGATAATGCTGCATGAACTGACCACCGTAAGGCAAGCACCAGTCAGTTTTAATTAAGATTTTCAGGAATAGTTTCAGGTTTTTTTCTTGTTTTCCAAACTTTCTGTCAATTTATGTGCTTGTTAATAGATTACATCTCTATCATTAATTCTCTTCTGTTAGGTTAATAGATTTTTCAGGTATGAGAAGCCAGAGGTGATGGAATTATACCTTAAGGACTTGCAATTTGAGAAATATTTATTTTACGCAATGTTTCATTTCTAGGTAATTTAAAACAGTGCAAAATCTTATTAGCAAGAATTACAACCTCGTAAGGTCACTTTGGTGTAAGGAAAGTAAAAGGGTTTTATTAAACTAATTGAGGGTTGGTATAAAGCTTGTCCTTCAGATTCAGATTGCAAGACTGTATCTTGTTATAGTGCTCTTATCACGCTTGCTCTTTTGAAATGAGCCATAGCTGGTACTTTCTCATGGACAGCTTAGATTGCTGAAAATAACGTGTCTGAACTATTTTTTTCAGTGGCAGAAAGAAAAAGCAGGACAGCTCTGGTTTAATTACATTCAATTACATCATTAAATAAGAAAGCTTGGGTACATGAGAATAAAGGAGTTTTAAATGTATGAGCATGCCTGTACTCTCAAATAACTTAGTTTTGTAATTTGCTTCTAGGTACTGTTTCCCCAGCTGTCCCCACTGCAAATACATTTTTTTTCTCTTGGGTTTTCCTTTATGGATCAAACTAGTTTCTCTCTGGAAAGAGTAGGCATAAGGAATTAAAGTCAAATAATAAGGACTTTGATTTATCAGATTGGAGTTAGAGAATTAGAGAAAAATAAACAGGGAATATGTACATTAAAGAATGGAAGAGGCTGTGAGGCTGTTAGTCGTATATCACCAGAAGGCTGACCTTTGTAACAAGCAAGTAATTTGAGATGGTTGTTGCTAGTTACTTGGGAATGATTTAGATGAATAATAGGTGCTCTTTGAATGTGAAGTTAAGATCCAGATCTTTACAAAGCTAAATACAGTATTTGCTGTGACGTATGGTTCACAAAATAGAAGCCAAATACAGATTGCTATTTGTGGGACTGTGAATGTCTTTTGAATAGGACAAAAGAAATTTTGTTTCCTTCCTCTGGGGAATGCTAACCTTTAAAAGGTAGGTTACTTGGAGAGAAATTAATGAAGAATATTATGTAGGGGAATGCTAGCTTTGTGTCCAGTGTAAGCTAGGTTACATTCAAATGATTTTGTTGTTCTTAATACAGCAGTAGTGCTTGCTGTAGTTGGTGTTCTACCCCTACTCCATATGTGAAATGGTCTTTACTACTTGTCTTCAAAGAAGATGCACCCAAAATGACTCAGCTTGGAGAGATTAAATTTTAAACATTGCTTTCTCTCAATTATTGTTCAAAGCCCTTTCTTTCATCCCTTTTCAGATAGTTGAATTTGTTTTTTGAGAACTTCTTTTACAGCAATTGTGAATATTTAAGCTGTCCATGGGCTTGGGTGTATCCTGCATTCTTCCTCTATCACCAGTCTGCTTTAGCTCCAAGATTAAAATGGTTGTAAATATTAGAGGAAAAAGGCCAAGTGATGCACTATTTGGTTTTCGTTTTGCATGTGAATCAGCTCTTACTAAGTTATGAAAGATGCTGAGGTCCTCAATTGGACTCTAAAGGAGCTGTTTTTTCTCCAGTGACTGTAGAGCAACACTGCAGGAGATTAGTTAGCTCCCACAGCTGCTTCATTTAAGTATCTAGATGGAGTTGAATAATGTGAACTTTTTCCTGCTCTTGTGTATAAGCTTAAAGGATAATATCTCTATGAAGTGTCTTATTGTATACCTTTTTAGGATGTGGAAGTTGGATGTGGTATTTGCTGAAACAGTGTAATGTAATAAGGCATATCTCTGTGACCTTGATTTGGTAATAGGAAAATATTACTATGGCTTGCTGCCAAAGGATGTGGTGGAGTGTACATAACACTTAAATCCTGTCTGAGCTTAATCTTCTTATAGTTTCATAAGAATACACTGCTTGTGCTAAGACACATTGGTTGCCAATCAAACAGGAAAATACACTGATAAAATGTTTGTATATAGCTATATGAAATTTGAGATACTTCACAGTGTCTCTTACCCTGAGGTTTCATGATTGATTCCTGTAGAAACTAGTAGGAGGAATATGTTTACCTAAATGATACTGGACTTTCATGGTGGTCTAACTGAACATATGGCAAAATAGGAGATATGTATGAAAGAAAGGCTTACTCTCTCCCTTTTAGCATAAAGCGAAATAAATGTTGCAGGGTCTAATGCTGTATACTATACTTATTGAAATATAAAAATGTAGTTTATGTTATATGGGGTGAAATATTCTTTCTTTTTATTGAATGCAGCTCTACTAAACTCTGAAAGATGAATGAGGAATATGTGATAGCAACATTGGAAAAAAACGTTGAAAAAAACCTAGCAGACGTTAGGCTGCTTAAGATAATTGTGACAGACAAAGTCTGGGTGGCAATCAAATATCCATAACAACATGAGTCTCTTGTTTGACAGTGCTTTTCTTTTGCTGGAGAGTTTGTAAATGATAGTTTGGCATGAGGACTAGTGGATAGATAGAAGATATTTTAAAAGATTGATTAAACAGAGGTTTGGATGGATTGCTGGAAGTTGGCCAGTCATAGGTAAAATTATTAATTAAACTTAAGAATGAAACACATTTTAGCACTGTTCTTTTTCATTCAACTTTTAAAACTTCTTCCTCAGAATGAGGAAGCCTGACTAGATTCCTCTCTTTTGTGTGGTACTGGCTGTGCAGTCTAACACTCCTGCCTTACCTAACAGTTAAATTCAGAACCTGGATCAGTTCAGAAAAAAAATGAAATTGAAGTTTCTTGACTTTTTAATGACTTAGCATCACCATTTTCAGATGAGAATGACACCTGAAAGAGAGGTCATTGCATTTTGAGTCCCTTCAATTCCCAGCAACTGTCCGCATTTTATACCATCAAGGATGGTTGTTCTACGTGATTACAGTTTCTGGGTGTTTACTACTTCTAAAAATAAGCCCAAACAAGACTTAATGGTAGCCTTAAACAGTGTGTCTGTAAGTATCCTTCTTTCAAGTCTCCTCCTAAATAAAAATGCTAGTTTTGTAACAGAGTGCTACTGACTTCTTCCCTGGAGAAAGTCTTTAGTTATGTTAATAGTGGAAGAACCAGGAAGGCTGCATGATGTACTGCTTAGTTTTGTTCATTTTGTTAATGGTTAATTGTGTTAACAATTAGTTATTTAACTTTCAAAATTTGTGCCTTGATGGTACTGGTTTATTTCAGCTACGTGGTAGCTAAAATTATAATCTGTGTTATGCAAATCAGGTTTTGGCAGTCACTGGTAAGATGTAGAGGGGGAGAACAGTTAGTTTAGATTTCAGACCCCAAGCAGACTTTGCATGATTGGCAGCAGGGAAAATTGTGGAATTTCGTGGAGTAAACAGCTAGGATTTTAAGTGTATGTCTTTTAAAGAACATGGTCTTCAGAAGCTTTCATGAAAATTCTGAATGTCATGATCAGATGACCCTGAGCAAAATGTGTTTAATGCCCTCTAAGAATGTTGCTTGAGGGCAGGTATGCTTTGCATCATCATCTTCTAGAAGCCTTTTCTGCTTCCAATCATCACCTCAGTCATGCTTGTACCTCACACAGTATGCTACTGTGAAATTAATGATGAACTTTTCCTTCCTCTGGTTTGTCCAAGGGAAGCTGAAGAACACATGCAGAAACCTGGGCTGATGTTCTAATCTGCTAAAAAATATCATTGCATCCTTTGGGTGTCTTTTTAATGAAGCCGTGTCATGTAGATTTTATATTAATTCAAAGTGCAAAAGAAAGTGCTTTCCCATTGACTGGTAGTTTGAGAGGAAAAAGTTGGTTTAGATTGCAGACGTGGAAACATGATCTGTTACTGTAGGAAGAGATTTAAATAGCTCCTAATTGCCATTACTTTGGTGTAAAGTATGATGGAGTTCAAGCCTAGTAGCTCTTACTGCATAGCTGCTATGAAAAAACTTCCAAGAGCTCATATAACTGAAAAGAAATTACTTTTTGTGAGATGGAGCTTTCATATTTGGTTTCAGTTCACAGACTTAATTTGCCATGCGTTTTCATTTGTGTTATATTGTGAAAGAAACATGTTTGAGCATTTTGGTATATCTCTTCAGAGTGAAAGCTCAAATAATTTTGTCTTGGCTGTCCTAGAATGCTGCTCTTATGTTTAAATGTCTGCATTGAGCAAAACACCAGCATGTTCCTGTGCTGCAGCAAGTGCCCTTGTATGGCATTAGAGTAATTCACTTACAAACAAGTGTTGCCAGTCAAAATAATACTTTGGAAAACTAAAAACTCTTATCTTCTAGATCCCATAATAATTCACTGTGACAGTGTGTTGAATGCTGAGAATTATTACTTTATTCTTTTTCCATTAGCATGCTTAATATGTGTGTGGGTGTGCATGTTGTGGATATGTTATTACTCTTCGCCGACATGCATGTATATGTTATGGATGAGACATTAATTTGCTAGGACAGGAGATAAATGCAGTGTATTACAATGCTGTGCCAAAATTGGAGAAATTGCAGGAGCTAATTGTCCCAGGGAGCTGATATAATTAAAACATTTCCTTTCACATTGGCCTATTCACACAGGCTTCTGTTAACAAGTTAGATGAATTCAGAAGTTCTGAAAGGTAGAATTTTCCTTCCTTAAATTCAGAGTAATTTGTATCTGGATATACCTAAAGCTAGATGTTAATTACTGTGCATTTAACCCCAGTAAAGATGCTGTGCTGCTTCTGCGAGTTTTAAAGGTACTCATAAGAAAAAGAGGAGCTGAAAACTTTGGTTATGACAAGTAGTTGATTCAAGTATTAAGTTTCTTGGTAGGGGTTGTATCTAAAAGCGATAATTTAAGAAGGTTCATTTTTAATTGAGCAAGGCTCATTGTGGGGGGGTTGGACTAGATGACCTTAAAGGTCTCTTCCAAACAAAACTATTCTATGATTCTACAAATCTATGTAAAGGCTTTTATGTTAGACAAGTTTTATTAACAGTTTAATGAGAAAATGCCTTTAGATGTGGTACAGCTTAAATACAGTTTGTGAAAACAAAATAAGTAATTATCTGCAGCATTTTGTTAAAACACATTTGGTCCAACTGAAAGATTCAAACATGCTTGATAAGCTACAAGCTTTATTCTGAGTAACTAGTTGTAAACTGGATCTGTATTCTGAAAGTCAAAAGTGGTATTCTTTTGCATTGCTGGTACTATAGATATCATAGGGTAGCTAGGGTTTAATTTGGTTTATTATTTTTGAACAATGTGCTTTCAGAGAGTCTTGCAACTCAAGCTGTGTTTTGGCTGTTTTTCATTTGTTCTGTTTTCGTTCAGGTGGGGGGAATGTGTCCCCCACCTGCCACTCTACTGCTCTTTTCCTACCTATATTTAACAATTTGAGTCTGCACCATTATGTTAGTTAAATACATGCAAGAGTTCTATGGAAATTGAAATGCTGGAGTGTGGTAAGAGATAGTTAAGACATATAATAGAGGGTATTTGGAGAACCAGCAAAATAGAGATTAAACAGTATTAAGGGCAAGTTTAGGGATCTTGGATGTGAATTGGAGACTGGGTCAGTGCATGTAATCTTCTTGAATAGGATTTTGTGCCAAGTCCAGACCAGAAGTTGTATGTTATGGTCAGCCAGGTATGAAAAAAAGAGTTTGAGAAAATAAAGGCAAGTAAGATGTAAATAGGAAAATAAACCTAACAGTTTCCTGAATGACAGATTTTTACTTTGAATAGTTATGAGCATTTTGTGTCATCAGTTTCTCTTCATACCTTTTCCCTATATTTGGTGATATGAAGTTAAACAAATGAAAAACCAAAACAACTCAGCAAAAAACCCACAACAGCAACAAAACTTCAGGAAAAGAAAAAAAACAAACCAAAAAACCAAAACCAAACCAAACAACTCCCAACGTTTCCTGGACTGTTCCAAAGGCATCTGGGATACTATTGCAGTTTGTCTTCATAGTGATTTGTTGTTGAGGCAATCCCAAGCACAGATACAGGCTGGGCAGAGAATGGATAGAGAGCAGCTCTGAGGAAAAGGACTTGGGGGGGGTATTGGTAGAAGCTCAACATGGGCTGGCACTGTGTGCTTGCAGCCCAGAAAGCCCACCATGTCCTGGGCTTCATCAGAAGANACTATGGGGGTGGTGAGACACTGGAACAGGTTGTCCAGAGAAGCTGTGGATGCCCCATCCCTGGAGGTGTTCAAGGCCAGGCTGGATGAGGCTTTGAGCAACCTGGGCTAGTGGAGGGTGTCCCTGCCCGTGGCAGAGGGGTTGGAACTTGATGATCTTTAGGGTTCTTTCCAACCCAAATTATTCTGTGATTCTAAGTATAAGTGGAGGCACATGCTCTGTCAAAGCAAGATTCAGGTGGATAAGATGAATAATAATGTCTGTCATTCCAGGTTTAAAAAAAAAAATATATATATATAAAATTAAGCTGTACTTTCAGAGTCCAACTGGAAGTGACTTTGGCCTGGGAACATGGGGCCCAAGCTCTTTCTATATAGAAGCGTATGTGATTCTCAACTGATTCTAAAAATCACTCTTGTGTAGTTTCTAATTAAATGAGTATATGGATGTTTATTTCTAGATAGAACATATTCTACTTCATGGTTTTGCTACTCTGGAGGAGTTGTGTGTTGTTTTTTTGTGGGTTTTTTTGTTTTGTTTTGTTTTGTTTTTTTTCAAATTAAAATTTAGCAAAGTGAGAGAATTAGATGTTTTGGGCTTCTTGCATTCAGTAAACATAGAAGCATAGTTGCCAGCCAAGGTGCAGTTGTATTCATGCACACTGGCTTCTTCTGGGACTTGTTTGCTTTCTGTTACCCTTTCAGGTCAAGTGAGCCATGCATTTTTGGAATTTAATGGCAGCTAGGGGGTTTTCCTGTCAGCCTTCTATATATTAATTTTTATATTTTTTTCCATATAAAGTTGGAGGCAATGTATGTTAGGTAGGCATCGCTTATATATTGCTAAATCTTTAGAAAATGTTAAAAATGTTGGTAGGTTTACAACAATCATGTATGCTATATCCCTCTCAGAAGGTGTAGCATTTTCATTGTAACTGATTATTTTTTTAGGATTCGCTCTTAAAAACTTAAGTGTCTTATAAACTCCTGATTTGAGTAAACCTGGCTACTTGGTGCCTTTTTCTTTGTAATGCTCTGGGCGCTTGCAGTGGTGCTGCCTGCCCTTTCCTGGCAGCTCTGCACCCTCCCACCCAGGCTGCAGGTGCACTGTTTTCCCTGTGTTGGTCTGGGACAGTTGCTCCTGAGGTGTTATCCTTGTGGCCTTGCACCTGCACAAATGATCTGTCTCAGGAATAATGGCCTGCAGTGTGGCAATCTTTTTTTTTTTTTTTTTTTTTACCTCTGGGTGTAGTTTTTGGTTTATGGCAGGGGATCCAATAATGTGCATGCACAGAGGTTAATGACCAGCAGGCTCTGACACAGTGGATGCCCTGATCAACACGTACTTTGAGTGCCAACAGCATTTTAAGAACAGCCGACAAGGTTTGAGCAGTTGCTGGCAAAAACAATATTGTTACTAACATGCAAAACACTGTGGGGGGGACACTTGCTACACTGGAGAGGAGTCCAGGGGAAGGGCACTCATCTGGGGATTCCCAGCATCTCTTCTCTGGCTGGCCACAAGGGAGAGTTTCCATTTTTCTTCTCCTTCCTTTTGTTTTTATTCCTTCCCCCAAACAAGTTTCACCATTGAACCCACTAATAAATCTTTGCACATGTGAACCTGTCTCAACACCCTTTGTGCAACTACCTGTTCTTCTTCAAGACTTGAGTATTTGAAGCAGCCCATTCCTCCTCCCATTTTTCCCCCCCCTTGTTTGCTGATTTGCTTGTTAAATAATTCAGGTGAGGTTACAGCCCAGATACATGAAACTGTTTGTTTTATAAAGGGCTATTTTTATAAGTGAAGGCCAAAGGGATAGTTACAACCATTTAGTCCTCTGGTATGCTGTTTTTAGTAACAGCTCAGGCTGCTGTGTTGTAAGAAAGATTACTTTTAGTAGCACTATGCCAACAGCTGATTGCATGTTTATTTGTTGGGGTTATTTTCTGTGGCATGTTTTCTTTTTCTTTAGAGTCACAAGATATTTCTAGTTTTAGTTAAGATTTGAATATGTTTTAGTTCATTCCAGAGTTGAATGGTGTTGAAGTGAAAACTTAAAAGATGGTGGAGTTTGGTTTTCTGAATTGTGTCATTGAATACATTATATGGTATCAAACTACTGTAAACTAAGTGTAATTAGGATGTGAACATGCATGCATCAGCCAGACACGCACCTATAATACTGAGGGTCTGGTGATCTTTGTTGGATTGCTCCTCACAGTTCCCTTTTTCTATTGTAAAATTGTCTGGTTTGTCTCGAAAATAAATGTTTCTTTACAATTCCTTGCAGATTCCTGCTTCAGTGTCTTGAGGATCTTGATGCCAATCTACGGAAACTGAATTCACGTTTGTATGTTATTCGTGGACAGCCAGCAGATGTTTTCCCCAGACTTTTTAAGGTAAATGCCACCTTGCAGTTGGTTGTTTCGATCCGTAAACATGACTGACAAACTCCAAGAATATTTCTTGTACTGTGTATGTCAGTACAAGTTGTTATCCATGCAAATATTTAAATATCCTTGTAGATTCTCTTTTAAGTTTGTGTTTTTGTTAGATTTTGGGTTTTCCCCCTCTAATGGGCATATTGCCAACAGAACTGCGTTGTTCTTAGACTTCACAGTTTTTGGTTTCTTTCTTTCCAGAAATGGAACTGATTTCTAATGGTTTGCTAAGTGTAGGTACTGTCTATTACTAAGTTTTCCTTTCCGGGTTCCCTCTGAAGTACTGAAATATAATTCTGTGCAACTGAGTCCAGGTTCAAAGCCTGACCAGTAAAAACAATGTTTAGTTTAAGCCAAATATTTGCTGTGGTTGCTTTTTGGCCATTAAAAGTGGTTTAGTAAGCTTTTTGCTGGCTTGGTAAAAGCATAGTGCAAGTAAAAAGCAATTTCTAGTCAAAGCTGTTTAAGGTTTTTGTGGGAAAGGGTCTCGTTATTGAGCAAATTAAAGCTGTGAAGAATTGTTACAGGTAATATTTTGTCTTTCGTGGACAAGTGTATTTAAAGGAACAATACCATAATAGGATAGTAAAAACGAACATGTTGCAGATTGATTTTGAAAGTTTTTACGGAATGACTGGATTCAGGTGACTGAGACGAGCAAAACTGTGGGGAGGGAAATAAATACGTTTTTCCAAAGAGACTATCTGTTCAGGATTTTTATTCCAAATTCTTCAATACCAGGCTGAAAACTCCAAAATTCACATTTCTGTCTTCATTCTTGTGGTTTAGTTCTGAAATGCTATAACTGGATGATAATCTTGACTGGTCTTTTCTTGATTTCCCCTCAGCTGAAAAATTTTCTGCAGGAGTACTCCGGCATTAGTTGCTGCTTGCAACCCCCCAGATTCAGGCTTGTTGTATGTCTGCCTGCCAAATCTGGTTTGATTGCATTTAAATAGGGGCAAAGATCCTGCTGTTGTGTGTGTTGTCTTCTGGATTTGAGTGACTTGTGACAAGTTTTCTTAAGTACTTTAATGGCTACTTTGACAATTTGAGTTTCAGATCTTGCTACTAGGCTGATCTTTCTTTGCCTAATGGCATTGTAGCGCCACATTTTCAGACTATTAATTTTAGTGCTGAGAAGGTAACGAAAATAACTTGTCATACAGATAGCGTACAGCTATCAAAGAAGAACATTCACATCAGTCTATGTCTGCTGGTTCCCAAAAAGTGTCTTTATTGTATATCTGTTCACTGAGGGCCTTTTCAGGACATTCTTTGTCCTTGAACAAAAAAGAGACATTGTTGAAGCTCCTGAGGGCTTCTTCAACTTCAGGCTGAAGACTGCCTGGAACATGCATCTATCTGAGATCATTAATCTTACAGCCTCTTTTGCCAGAGCAGTAGCTGTACATCACTTGTAGTGCAGTGAAGAGCATATAACACTGAACGAAGCTTTTCAGATCATCCTCGTTTAATGTCTCAAAGGTGAGTGATGATCCTGACCGACCCTGAAAAACAAATTTAGATTTTTTCTTTTTTTTTTTGGCTAGGAGAAGATAACTAAGTAAATAATGGTAGGAGATACTAGAACTTCTGTAGAGCCTTGTGTAAGGAGCCTTATCACAGATGGCAGCATCTGTGGATTTCCTGGGGATGAATGTTTCATAGCTGTTTCTTGGTAGGACTCTTCTTTTCACAGGCTAAAGGACGGTTGCTTCAAAAGGTAGAGCACTGACCTATCATTATCCATGCAAAAGGCCTCAAGGACCTTTAGGCTCTTTATGTGTGCATGTGTGTATATGACTGCTTGCTTTTCTCTTTCCAGTCTTTCAGAGCAGCTTTGCTTCCCTTAAGACACTGAATTCAATATCACATGTTTTCAGCAGTACTAGCTAACAGTGCTGCTGATAGTGGCAGTAGGCTGTCATTGTCTGGAGTTGTGCATAGAGACAGAATGTTTTTCCCAGTGGACTTTGCAGGTCTTTGCAAAATTCTTTAGTTTTTTTGTTTGATTGTTTTTTCTTGTTTTTTATGTTTTGGGGTTTTTTAAACATTTTTTAATGTAATTTGAGGTTGGTGCATCTGCCTGCAGGGATGCAGCTTCCACTAGTAGGAGGCACCTGCTTGGTGCCTGTTAGTTAACTTGAACCAGTCAAGTTTTGTTTGGTTCTTGCCTCATTCTCTTTGGTTTATCCTGGTCTGCTCAGTATCTCTAGCTCTTTAGGACTGGCTTGATAAAGAAAATAGAATTGTAACCATCTCTAATTCTTTAAATGCATCAGTGTTACTGAAAGCATCCAGCAGTAAGTGCAAAACAATTTGTGTCCTTGCTTCTTCTAAGTGCTGATGTGATCTGGGTATATTCACGTCATGTAGCACTTGGCTCCCGTTGGGGACATGGCTCTGGGACATGTTTTTTTGTGGTTTTGTTTTCAATATG